>CAJQZM010039744.1:0-25634 GCA_907164665.1 Colias nastes
GCTGCCGCGCTCGGCCCGCCCGCCCCGCCGCCCCGCTCCACTTCTGCGGGACACGGAGAGGCCGCCCCCGGACGTGGTGCGCTCGACGTTACGAAAGTTTGAATCGGCCCCGCCGCGCCGCCCCGCCCCGGCGGCTCGCGTTTCGGCAGTCTTGCGAGGCCTAGAAAATCTACCGAGAAGCTCGACGCCGGAACCTCGCGGTCGATCGCCCAGTCCGGCCGCCGCGGACATATCGGCTATCGACGAGCCGGAAGGGGCGATGATGTCGACTGAAATTAAACAGGTCTCCAAAGCGGCCTTGGATGGCATAGCGCGCGCCGGCTCGACCGTGCGCTACTCCTTCGAGGCGCCGAAACGCGGATCTCACCTTCCCCCGCTGGCCGCGACCAACCCGGTCCTCCTGAACCGCGTGCGCGTGTCTGCCTCGCCGCGCCGCGTCGGCGTCATCAAACCGATGCCAGTGCCCTCGCTGGACTGCTCGTCGCCGCCCCCGGAGCAGGCGCTGGACGTCACTGATGACACGCCCCGGCTCGAAACGCCGCCGCCTGACGTCACGGAGACTTCCATAACGATGCGACCGGAGAGAAAAGAACCGCCCCCGTCGGCCGTCGTCGAACCTATACCGAGACCGCCGCCAGAAGAAGACGAGACGTCGAGAGATCAATCGAGCGCGTCGCGCGAGCCCACTCCGGAAATCGATCTCAAGTCGGAGCCGCGCGTCGAAAGCCCCAAACCGATCGTGAAGAAGCCCGTCATCAACGGGCACGTGGAAAAAGCTGAATCGAAAGTGAAGAGCCTGAAGGCGGCCGGCATCGAGCGCGCCTGGACCGGCGCGGGAGACAAGTGCGCGAGTGACAAACGCGAGAACGGTGAAGTGCGCAGTGCAGTGTCAGTGGGTGTGAGTGTGGCTGGTGCCGTGGGTGCTGTGGGAGTGGGTGTGGGCGCGCGCAAGCTGCGGCCGCCCGCGCCCGCCGCCACGTCCGTCGTGTTCAACTTCTCCAACCGCAAGGAGGTTCCCGACTACATCGAGAACGACGGCATCGTGCTGCGGGCCAACCGCCGCAACAGGTTTAAGGTGAGTCTCTGACTTATTCGATACAACTAGAGTAACGTTTCGGTAAGAAGACATGTCAAGACTAGTACAAAGAATTCTAAAGCGTCTGTCAGAAGTAAGATTCCCTCTTCTTATTCTTCTTTATTTCCTTCAACAATAGCAACAGTTAGGGGGACCTTATTTTCACGTATCAACTAAAAATTTGCGCTCTGTAAAATGTCCCGTTCAAAACTATCGATGCGATCGCGATTTACAACAATATATTTTTGGGATTAGATTTTTTTATTGATGCAATTACATAACTATGTTACGTAACATGCAAGAAATGTGACAGCATTTCATAAACGAGAGCACTAGTCACAATCATAGCCAATCGATTAATATCACAATTAACTATCAGATATTGCAATTCAATTAATTTTATCATGCTATCTAAACTTATCTATTTGTATGATGGAAATGCATTTAGTCAAGGTCGTATATGTTTTGCTAATTCAATGTTACCGTGATAACATTCCTGATTCCACGTAAACTGTCTGGTTTGATTAAGACTGACGTTGGACAGATAATTGACTGTATTTATCCATACTAATATTATAAATGCGAAAGTACCTAACTCTGTCTGTCTGTCTGTTACTCAATCACGCCTTAACTACTGAACCAATTTGCATGAAATTTGGTATAGAGATATTTTGATACCCGAGAAAGGACATAGGCTACTTTTTACCCCGGGAAATAGGATAGGTTTTATCCCGGAAATCCCACGGGAACGGGAACTACGCGGGTTTTTCTTTGACTGCGCGGGCGAAGCTGCGGCTGGAAAGCTAGTTTACCATATAACACTGGTTTTATCACCAGAATTACGAAACCAAATGTCATAAGGCTATCTATCGTTATACTAAGTGTCTATTAACTACTTCCGTTGGCTATATTTCAAGTTTAATTACATGCCCAACACGTAGTCGGTTCAATTCACCGAAATTACGACCCGCTGACGGCGGTAAAAGTGTTCACGGCGTGCATATCCGCAATAATTTATTCATTGCTCATCATATACGAAGCTCGTCATCATTTTCACGGACCTTGGCATTCAGTTTTCTACGTTAGGGCCGATTAACAAATATCGTGAACCGGTGAAAGTGATGGGCCGCGGCCGGTGAAACCTTGCGCCGTGTCACGTGTGGCGCGGTGGCCTGTGCGGTAACCGGCCGCGGCGACCACTCTCGGTTTCCGCGAGGCCCGCGAGAGCGCCCGGAATCTTAACTAGCACACGTTTACGGTGTCAACGTCATAGTAGTAACCAGTCTTCGAAAGCCTTTCTTATGTTTGTGTCGCAATCTTTGATAATCTTTCATGATCATCATCGTTCAAGTACACTCGTTTATTTGTAGACGCCAAGAACATGCCTTATGATAGTTTCATTGACGTTTCAATTATCCCATGCCTGTTTTGATTTGATATTAGAAACCCTTTCGTTGTTTCGTGTTGATTTAAAAATTAGATTGTGTATTCGAAATTTACTCAGCTTTTAGGGCGACATGAAAGCTAATAGCGAAGTTGAAGCGTCCGCTCTGATCCGATTTAAATATTGACTCAAAACTATTAGCATAAATAACCGATGAGACGGTCAAAGCTTTCTAATTCAGTACAAATTATTTATTGGCTCGTTGAACCGAGACCTGCTCGGTCCTGCTAATTATCAATTTCGTTCCACTTTGAGCAGCTATCTCGGCGCTTACTGTGGTGTTTGAGATAAACTGACTGTTAAATGAGTCGGTGGAGCGCTTTGAAAATTTGTTTTTGGTTTAAGGTCAGCACTCGGCAGGTACCTACCCACTTCGTGCTTAAAGGCAATATTCAAATGAAATGGAGATGTATATCGCGGTTGCTTTCTTGCTCTTTCGGTAGTATGCATAAGATAAACACGATATATCCATAAAATAATAACATTAAATACAACATCAATTTTACATGCACACGAATTCAAGAATAGAAAAAAACAAGCCTATTTAACGGAACGTACAAAATCCAATTATTAGTTCGATATCACAATGTTAGTGTTAATGATGATATAGCTAGAAAAGTCAACATTGAATCAAAAGCCTCTCGTCTGGCAATTAATTAAAAATTGCTCCACAGGCCCTTTGATCTCCTTATTGCTCCGTACGCTGCTCACTGGACCCTAACTGAAAAGTTACCGCTCACTCGCGTGCCCGACTCGATACCTTTTCACAATTCAATTTATATTCTTGGAAATGTATCTACTTTAGGATAACAGGAAAAATTTATTTGCTAAATCGCTAACAAGCACCATTTTCAAGTTAAGAAATACCTGTACCAATACTTGTGATCAAATTTTATGGTGTTTATCTCCCCTGATATGCAATGCAAATATATGTATATTGAAACATCAAAAAATTTCTAAAACATAATATTGCAGCTGCCAGAGGTTCGGCGATTCCGAGCTACTCTTGATAAAAACACATATTAAATTTGACCTCTAGTAATTATAGTGAAAGTTGGACACTGGGATTGAATCATTAGAAGATATAACGAGTTCTTCAATCTATCAAACATACCATTGTAACTTGTTCAGAGTTAAGCATTAAATAACATCTGGACATACCAATGAAAGTAATTTTTCGCATATTTACAAAGTGATCAAGTGACCACCGGTAGTCTGTTATCATATCGGGAAGCGTGTGTTTGAAAACAATTTAAATAGTTTTCATAACATTGTCTCCACGATTACACGTCTCACGCCAATTGATGCCCCGCATAATAACACTATTAGTATTTATTATACTTCTCTTTAAAAGGAATCAATACTAGTTTTACATGTTTTTTTATTCTCACACGTACTTACGATCAGAAAACTTGGAATTTTTCAATTAAGGTTAGAAACATATGGTATGAATTATATCGATACGATAGAGAAGAATATGTAGTCCCCAGAAGCCAATTAGCGCAAGGTCTTGGTTAAGGCCAGTATGATAAGACTATAAATATAATATTAAAAACTTATTAGTCAAGATCTTCCGTATATTATGAAACACGTAATGATGTAGGTACCTATTTGCTCCATAAATTATAATTGAATTAAAATTGGATGGAGGACCATAACAGATCATTAAATTTACAGCAAAATTGTTTGCGCTCGGCGTTACAGGAAAACCGAAATGCGTAATTGAAACAGTATACTGACGTCCAGAGTGATTAGTGTGACGGCGGCTTTGCGGTCGCTTCCCAACACTGTATAGCTTAAACTGACTACCATCCCGTTTTTAATATAATCCCATAGTATGGACAAGATTTATATGCAACAAAAGAGATCATTAATAATTTGTCAAAATATTTTTTGAGCCAATGTAAGATATTTTGATACTGAATATTCTGCTTTGTGGGATATACAGGATATCATATCCATGTACTTATACAGGAATATTTTTAATTTCTTCCTTAGGATACAAAGGATGAGTATGACCTCGAGTTAACAATGATATGCTTAAGTCGTCATTAAAATCAATATGTGTACGGAACAAAATAGTTGAATGATGTGGTCAATAAATAGGCCAGTGCAATGCAGGTAATTGGGCGCTCGCCGCTCCAACCGTACGCGCTGGTAGCTCGTTGATAAGGCGGCGATAGCGCAATGTCGTTTCAAGGCAACGCACGACTTCCTACTTTCGCGTGAGACAATTCATTTTAAGATTTTTTTCCACTTAATTATTTAGCAATGAGAATATTTTAATGGTTTACGGTAGGCGGGGCAGATAGGTCACGTACGTGTTACCTTTTCGTTGTAATTCATATACGAATAGGTACGGAATACGGATGGATAAAGTGTTTATCTGTACGTATTTGAATTGGTTTATTATAAACAAAACTATAGCCTCGTATTTATTCTTGTTTATGTTTAATGCAATTAATTACATCGTGTTATTGCACGCCTCATAAGCGAAGCGTTGAGGTGGGTACTACTGTCACTTCGCGCAAAACATCTGATTTTTAGGGTTCCGTAGCCAAAATGGCAAAAACGGAACCCTTATAGTTTCGTCATGTCCGTCTGTCCGTCTGTCCGTCTGTCCGTCTGTCACAGCCGATTTACTCGGAAACTATAAGTACTACAGTGATGAAATTTGATGGGAATATGTGTTGTATGAACCGCTACAAAAATATGACACTAAATAGTAAAAAAAAGAATTGGGGGTGGGGCCCCCCATACATGTAACTGAGGGATGAAATTTTTTTTTTCGATGTACATACCCGTGTGGGGTATCAATGGAAAGGTCTTTTAAAATGATATAAAGTTTTCTAAAAAACATTTTTCTTAAAGTGAACGGTTTTTGAGATATCAGCTCTCAAAGTCGTAAAAAGTATGTCCCCCCCCCCTCTATTTTTATAACTACGGGGTATAAAATTCTAAAAAAAATAGAGGTGATGCATGCTAATTAACTCTTTCAACGATTTTTGGTTTGATCAAAGTATCTCTTATAGTTTTTGAGATAGGTTGATTTAACTGTAATTTATTATATTTGCTGCTACGGAACCCTTTGTGCGCGAGCCCGACTCGCACTTGGCCGGTTTTATTCAAACTTAAAATGTCTTTATGTATCATACATTGCACTTGTAAGATAATACATACACACACATATTAAGAAAAAACACTATTTTTAACATTCATGATATTTTTGATGTCATTTTTGTTATTTAAACTAGTTAAAAAACAGTTTAAAAAAGTTATGTCTTGGACGTCCGTGTGTCTGTATGTGCGGAGGATTTTCTTGTTAACACGATAGCGACCGAAATACTTTACTAATCGAGTCTTTTTTTTTCTCTTACGCTTGAGTATGCTCAGGAATAGAACCCTTTCATTTTTCAGGGTCTGATTCGATGTGGTTTAATTGTTATTAAATAAACAAAAAAAAATATCGACTGAGATTATGAGGCGTGCACTTTTGGATTTTCCAAACTTTTTTACCGCTTCTTTCATGTTTTCTTAAGGTAGGTATTAAGGCTGTCCTGAAGAAATCACTTTATAGTGATTAGATCGCCAATTGTGCCTATTTAAATAAATAGTGAATATGAATAATTCAAATAATAATTCAAGATATTATATCTTGCCGTTGCCCCAAACATTAGGATAGTTGGACACAGGGTAACAAGATATCTTTGTACAATATTGATATTACGAAAATTGAAATCCCAAATTCCCCGTACCTGAAGGAAACTCTAAACTTGTGTAATATAATACCTTTTCTTGTTCCCATGTATTCGATATAATATATTTATAGGTAGGTATTCCTATGAATTTTAAGTTGATAGACCTAAGTAACATGGAAATTGTATTTTGATTGTGGTTCTTACCAGCAAATTGATTGAACATTTCTTTATATATAAAGATAGTAGAAAATTAGTTAGGTTTGCCAATAATAAACAGCTAAAGGTAATTAATTTTCTTTGAATTTATTTATTAAAACTCAACGAAACCTTTTCAATAGTAAACTGTTTAAAATATTGATACCTATGGTTAACAATGGGTTGAACATTTAGTCAGCTCAGTGCTTGCGTTGATAGTGAGAATGATCTAAGATAGTGAGTCACAAAACACGGATATTATTGGAGTTTCCTTTCAAACGTTTAGGTCTGCCGCCTGACCACTTCGGCTCTAAATGTTACCAGAGTCATTCAAAGGTGACCAACGCTTTGCGTCTGCACTATGTCGTAGGAATATTTATCTTTGAGATTTAAGCAGTAGGTAGTTAGTGTTTATACTTACTAGATATTGTAGGCATACCAAACCAACTACAGGGTACTAGGATGTTGAAACCCGTACAATTCTGTAGATTTCTCTCTGTAACACTTGAATTTCAATATATAGAAATGAATAATATCGCCAAAAAGATCATGGACTACTTTTGTCGCGTGAACTGTCATCAGCATCGTTATTTATCTCCCAAAAAATGTGCGAGACACGCATTGGTCTAATAAAGATGCGTGATCACAAAGGATGCACGGAGCGCCAGTGGCTCGCGATAATTAGAGCTAGTTCGCTAACTACGGGTCAGCGCGCCCGTTAGCCGGTAACTGTACCATCTCGCGTCACTCACTATCATTGCCACTATTGTAATAAGTTTGATGAGGACTGAACTGATTCTTTGGTAGTTTTCGTAAATTTAGATGTATAGGGTTGTGCTGTGCTCGAAATTCGACCTTTTCAATTGAAAAATTCACCTGATCTGACAAGATCTACTTTGTAATATGAAAACAATATGTAAAACCTAACGCTACATGCATTAGTCTATTTACCTATACCTACCTGATTTCCCCTCAGGAACATTATCATTAGGTAACACTGAAGGTTACCGGACTGATTGAGCCGTGGGACCATTTAATTCTGTCGATTTTCCACTACCGCTTTATATAAAATACGATTAGAAAGCATTATGTTGGAGCCTTCTAACACAGCAGTTTTAACAGTAAAGATATAAAGCAGGACACAAACTACGAATGTGGTAATAAACAGATTAATACTGAATCTCAAGAGGAAAAATCAAATGTATCGTACTGCTTGTATGTCGAGCTGTTGTATTAATTAGTAACACGTGTACGTAGCTTATCTGTATGTTGTGTACAAACACACGCCCGTTCCTTTCCAGATAAAGGTTTAATGTGATTCTTGTGTATTACGCGAGCGAATATTTTGTCTTGGATATTCTATTTATCCACACAATAACATTATTACGAGGGATGCCTTCTATTTTCGACGTGAAAAAAAATTATTTTGATGTAATTAATTCTGGAGACATTTGACAACCGAGTGCTCAAATGAAACTATATTGAATTTTTCATCGAAAGTAATCTTATAGGCACAGATAAACGTAATTACTTTCACGCGTATTGATAATACACTGTTAACATTTATCTAGCCTTGTATCTTTGTCGAGGCTATTGTGTCCAACATTGGGTTCTTGCGATAAAATGCGAATTATCGCAATAAAATATGCTGCGTCCAATATTAGATTTATGGCTGTTTTAAATTTAAACGGAAACGTAGGCTATAAAAATAGGAGTCGCATTCCTTCACATAAGATGACTTGAATAATGTAGACATGTTATTCCGAATCACTCTTAATTGTAGAAAAAAATGGAATACGTTTTATCCCAAGGAGACCTGTTGCGAAAGAATTTAAAACAAATCAAAAATTCTCACAAACGTACACGTTTATCGTATTAGCAGCATAATATGTAATTGTTCCAACGTGCCGGCGAGGTCACTGTCACAATGTAACAATGACACACGCCACTGGGTCAACGAAAATGCGGACAATTAGTTTATACGAAATGTGATAGAATTCAGCGATCGAGCCGTGCTGGTGTTGTGCGCCGGAGTGCTTTAATGTTTACAAAGGATTTTTTAATAAACTTCTGGGCATGTATGTGAGGTTTTTGACTGTAAGCTTGGCCACTTGAAGCTGAAGTTAACATAGTCCTTTACTTGTAACCCTTTATATAATCCTGACCTTTTGGCCCTTGACATTGGTAAATCAACTTGGTTGTTTTGGTAAATAAACTTGGTTGATTAGCTGCAGACCTTGACGCTGTCCGTAGACATCTGACTGCATCTATTTCTTTAGATTATCCGCTTAGTTTTTGACATACATAATTAAGATTTTGATACATTATCGAGCGCACAATTTCCCTGACATTGTACGACATTTTACTGAAAAATACTGCACCCGTAGAAGTCATAAAACCCAACCGTCATTCAACACCCACAATAATAATTTGATTGCAGCGACAGTGATAACATTGTGCGATAATTGCGTATTCACTGGGCGCGGAAGTCGAACTCGTGACGATGACACCGCCACTTTCTAACCAATGCGCGGGGAACAATGTTCGAAAAACCATAGGAGAGAGTGATGAGTAGTGCGGGGATACGTGTCGATACTTTATGGCTATAGATAGAGTATCGATGGCACGTCGACCACAAAGTAAATGTTGAATGCTAATATTTGATAATTTCATCAATGCTATCAAAATTTAATAAAGCAATTGATTATAAACACATTATAGGCCATCCTGTCTGACATGGGAGTTTCATTCGGGTTATTCGTAGAAGTTTTCTATATTTGAGACAGATATTTAGCACAATGTGAAAATGCAAATATTTATCTAAGTAGAAAGTTAAAACATATTGATATAAGATGTGTAAGTTACACATTTTTGCAAACACGTCTTTTCTAATACGCATAGTTACGGAGATATTTAAATAGAGATTTTAGTACAACAGTGAAATTAAAGATTTTATATTTTATGATCAGTAGAATAAGTCCATTTGTATCTTATATTGTGTTCCTTGTACAAAATTTTATAACGCGCTAACCTGCAGGATGCATTCTCTAAATTGTATTTCTATAATAAATGCTCAACCCTATAGAGTTACATAGTGCCAGTCTTCAATGTGCTTTCTATTAATCGATATAGATAAGACATCACTATCGGCTTTATGTAATTGATCGAAGGGGGATTGACGCGTCCCACGCCCGGTTTTGCTCTTCATCTGTTTTATGTTTACATTCGCTCATTTGCATTCCTCACTAATTGTATCAGACTTTTTGCCTATTGTACATATTATAAAAACTTGTTCCTATTAATTATTATCAAAGTTAATGAATTGTTTTAAATGTCGGCGTAAAAAATCACTTTTATATTTTACTCGGCCTGGAAACTTCAATAGAACCTTGCAAAAGACAGTTCGGTATCGTAAAATAACTTAAATACTTCAATAACGGCAAGAATAAATTCCCAACATTAATTATTAAAAAATATTTAACAACGGCCTTATACGGATCACAGACAGTGTGGAGAAATTAACTTAAAAAGCGTTGTCAGGTATCAAATCTCAGGCCGCACAAATTCGCTGACGTAACGCGTAATAATAGCGCGCGTAGGGTTTCGCTCGCTTCGGGTTGCTGATTGCGAACCGATACGAACAATATCGCTATTTGTTCCTTGTGGGGACTTCGCTAATGTGGCCGCGAACACGAGCGAAGCGTGGGCGAAAATGTAATACCTACATTTGAGCTTGTTTCAGCCTAATATTGCAATTTGTTTGGTTAGTGAAGTGTGGAGGAGGAGGTTATGATTAAATGGCTGTATAATGTTAAAGATGAATCTTGGATACGATTGTCGCTATTTTTGGGATAATAAGAAGATAATATTTAGGTCAATACCAATATTGACATATTGCTATTAAGGCTGCTAAATAAATATCTGATATTGGGCATTTAATATTGGCTTATAATATGATTTTCAATATTAATGTTAATCAGATGAATTTCTTATTTTATCCAAGTCTTTTCGTAAATATTAACATTTTAATAAAATGTCACCAGTATGTGACCTTGTCTTTTAAAATATCAAAAACTTACACTCATGATTTATTTTTATCATTACCAAGATTCTGATTACTTAAACCTCCTCCATCGGCTTAGCATCGTCTCGATGCATTTATACGCTATAACATCGTATTTTTATTTTATTAAAGTGCAGCTAAAGCTATAGCATATTGTACACTTAAAGTTAAAGTCAACGGACGTCGTGTGTACAATGAAAGCGAAGTTTAATCACATGAGTAGAAAGACGGAACAGAGACTAAGCTTCTTAAGGGCAAGCTCCCTAAATTTTATGTGAATTTGCATCAATATTCTGAAACAGTCACACATACAATCAAAATGGAAATTTAGTATATGATTTATTGGGTCTTTTTCTTTCGATGTACAAGACAGAAACATAATTGTAACATTTTCGCTCGATTCAATTTTTATTCAAAAATGATGCCTTTTTTAAGGATTATTACATTTTTTTAAAGATTTACTTGGACTTTATGTCTAAAATAAATGTTAACAGTAAGAAAATAGAGTTTACTATTGAAGACCAAGATATTTTTTCTCTAGATCAATTATTACTTTAGTTATAAACGAAATAAGAATTGAGACTTACTTTTCGAGCTCGAACGCGATCAAAGAGCGCACGCGATATTCAACTTTATTACGGCTGTATTAGCGTCTAGTACCGTAACCGGTCTCTCAGTGCCAGAAATGAAAAAGGGAGCCTCCTCTTAAGAACGTGCAAAATTGTTACCTATTTTGGTAGGGTTGTCATAATAGGTTAAGACAAATTAAACAAAACATTTGTTAAATAGTTTTATAATTACACACATTAGTTTTATAATTACACACAATTACATACCTACATACTTACCTACAAATGCTAAACTTGTTATAATAATGAAAGGTAAAAACACACCGTGTACAATTCTCTTCTTATTAAAAAAGGACCTAATAAAATTAACGCAAGTAGGTACTTACTTGAAAAAGTAATAATCAAAATATTTACTCACCTATTGTACTCCCTGGGATAGTTGAAGTATGATATATTTTTAGTTTTTCTAGTATTATTCATACACACAGTACAATAAACAACCATTTTTAACAATAAAATATTACGTTTTATATTAAAACATTCAAACTTGCAAGTTGCAACTAATAAAACAAACAACGTGCGTCGTATCAACCCTGAGACTGTCAACAGCTTGTGCAAGCGCAAACCGGTTTTTTCCAGAATCGCTGCGTACGCGACAAGCGGCCTGTGGTCACACACACATGCCCCGCGTACTTGTAGTAGTGCAATCGATTCGCGCGGTTGTTTGAAGCTTAGTCTCTGTTCCGTCTTTCTACTCATGTGGTTTAATTCCCCATGAGGGCTGTACTCGCTGTCGCCTCGACGCGACGGCTCAATGTGTACTGTAACTAGATTTTACAAGCTTTACAGTATACACTGTTGCCTGCTATGTATACATTCGCATCAATGAGATCTTTATAGTCCACAATTTAAAATTGTAAAGAGGATTAAAACTATAAGTGGAAGATTAAAACACCGTTTGTCTGTTTGAATGTGGGCGGGGATCATGTTCACGTTCACACTCGTAGAAGTGCTGCAGCTTTTCATTTCACAATAAATAAATATGTAGTTGTATGTAACGCGTTTCATAGGTATTGTGGGTGACCCAAATTCTTAACGTTTTGTTTTTATCCTCCAATCCGATTAGAAGACAAAATCCTATACGATATTTATTATTTATCCACACCGTTGTGTACACTTATGGCTTACCATCGAACTACATAATTAATTTAACGAAGCTCTCCTTAATGCTTTATTTAGGCATCTTATGAACCTGCCCATATATTTTTGTCTAACGCCAGTATTCGGAAAGTATCTATATAGTATAAAGTTAAAATCCACCATTATACTTGTCAGCCGCAAAGTTTGTTAAAATAAGTGCAGTTATAAAACAACGGTTATAACATAATTGTGTTGCGAGTCATATCTCAGATACGGAATGCAGTGTGAGTAACAAACAAGGATGCAGCGTAACGAAGCAAACAAACAAACGAGAGTCGCGGAATTCGTCGGCGACGAAAGGGGACGGTCAACGCAATTTTGTTTGCGAGTCTGTGTGCATGTTCACGGGTTATTCATTATTCACACTATTTTCAACATCAGCAGCATCTGAAGGTTTGGCTATTTTAAACATACGTCCCTGGAATTCATAGAAGAGTATTTTATTCATCATTACTTGGAATACGTTGTTTGACTCTCATAATATACAATACGAGTATTTCAAGATATCATTTGAATTCTTGATTAATTTGTCTCATTAAATCAAATCAAACATTACAAAACGTTATGAAATTCCGAGAAGCTAATGAATAAAAAATTGTAACAATTTTGATCGAGGCGAGCAATTAATAAAAGATTATTTTGGTGGCCATATTTAAATTTAGCTTCCCAATTGAAATCATCAAGGAGATGGTAATACAAATTATATCAGAACACAACACAGATCTAGAGGCAGAGATCCGATCGATTTAACATTTGCTAAAAATTTTGATTCTGAAGGACAAAATATCGCAATTATGTTTTTTATATTTCTTGGATGGAAACAAATATAGACAAACAACTCGGACAACAATCAATTTAAATGTTAAATCATTCACGACGTTCGAAAGTAAAAGGAACTTAAACATCTATTTAGATTGTCCGAATGTGTGCCGACTTCGATTTAAGATGCGAGTCGGCGTGGGCGTCGCCTATCGAGATGCGAGGTTTGTGTAAAGTTGCATGCATTATCGTTAGATAACTGACCGGCCTCGTGCGGACATTGCTTACGTAACCATCTCCTTTTTTGTCAATATTATGTATTCGTGATCTAAAACTTGTATTTTTTAACATTTCAATGTAGCATTTGACAAAATTACTACAATGAAACGTTTAGAATGTTTTATTCAATTAATATTATAATTGGTGCCACTTTATATTAGACTAGCTGTGCTCCGCGGTTTTACCCGCAATGCTACGCTCCCGTTGGTCTTAGCGTGATAATATATAGCCTATCTAATGGGCTATCTAACACCGAAAGAATTTTTCAAATCGGACCAGTAGTTCCTGAGATTAGCGCGTTCAAACAAACAAACTCTTCAGCTTTGTAATATTAGTATTTAGTATAGATGTTAATTCAATTGTAGTTGATGTTTTTACACATATCTTATAACACAGTTCAGCCTTTACACATACACGTACTTGATAATAATGATGTATCTATTTGCCTAGTGCGAACTCGATTATATTATCATCGCTGTATGATAAAGTTTTGGTTGTTGAGGTTGACGCGACGATATGATATTATGTGCAGTGACGATGCAGATGCAGCGTGTGTCGTATATTTTGATAAAAGTAATAATTTTAATGAAAACTGCTAGACTTCGTAATATTATTTTTATATTCCTGTCTAATAGAATATAATTAATGAGTCACAAGTTAGTTATTGCAATATCATCTAACGTTCCTGAAAATACGATGCGATCCAAACAAGTGGCTTATTTTGTGTATTGTGATATCTTATCGAAAGATAACAAGTTATCGGATTATTGAACGATTTACGCTTAATAATATGTGTCACCACATAATAAATACCAATAATTTCATGAATATCATTAAATATTATAAAATTTAGTGTTATAGTCCGTTTTATATTTTTACAAACTGCGCCCGCGGCTTCTGCGTGCACTTCGCGTTATCGTTTTATTTTATCACACACACAATAAAATTGGTAAATTGTTCACGTATAATAACAAAATTTCATCCCTTGCGTGGGATTTAGACACAACTATTGCAACGTGAGAGTCTGTAGGTATCCCTGATTAAAACAAATGTGACGTGTTTTCATAAAATTTATTTATGTTTGTACATCAAGTGACAATCCTTTTATCGTAATCCAGGGCTGTGCCATCGCAGTAAATGGTAATGCATTAGATGACAGTTTACCCAATGACCCGGCGCGCGATAACTCGCGAGATAACCGAACTGTGGTCGAGTGTAAACATAGTGAATGTTCGCTGGTTGTCGATACAGCGCCGCGGCCGTTGCTGTCATAATGTGGACCGTGGACGTGATGCGCCCGCTGTCAGCGGTCAGCGGATAGGGCTGCCACCTGATTGTTTTGGGTTGGATGTAAAATATAATTTATATGGATTCATTCATTTAGTAATGAAGGTGCGGATAAAGGTAAAGTTATATGATGAATGTTTAAATCTGTAACATCACAAAACATTTATAATTTTAACGAAAAGTTTGACTAAGTACAAGAAGAAATATTATGGGAATATACATTAAAGTATATCCGCTTCATATACAACTTTCTAACTGTGATGTTATTTTCAAAAATACACATCGAATCGCCGCCGAAAAATGCTCGCGAATTTCTATTTCAGTAAACGTTTTTACTTTTTTAGTTAAAATTTCAATTTATTTTAAGGCCTTGGTTCGGAAGAATGCTGGATGGAATGTTTTAATTGGTTTCAAGCCGTTATAGAGAGCGAAATTGGTGAAATTATTTATTTCGTATAAACTTAGAAAAAAGACTGTGCACTAAAACTGTATGCAGTCTTCTAATCTAACAAAAATGTGCAATAATTGGTTGTACATACAAAGGATACACTTGCAAAATAATAATCATCGTCATTTAAATTGCTCTCATATACTGTATAAAAGATAGCACTCAATCACGAAACAGCCGTATTGATAATTTTCTGACAAACGTTTATAAGAATCCTCTACATAAAAGAATAAAATCATGCCCATATCAATCCAGCTGGTTACAAATGAATCACTCTTGAACATTTATATTGACATAGATAAAGTTATATTGTATCGTTGTGCACTCGTGTGGGTGTGGTACCGCGCCTATCCTGCCATCTCTCCAACATAATATCTAAGCTCGTTCAATCCGTGTTTGATACAACATAATGTAACACGCGATTTCAATCAGTGTTAAGAGGGTAATGTTGCTGGGAAACTGAGCAAACAACATGATGAGCTGATGGCAGTTAACAGCTAAGTGTTATGATGCCCTAATGACTTGCAGGGTATAGGTAACAGGAGAGAAACTTACCTCAAGATGAAAATGCCCTACTGTATGATGATTGCGAATGATTGCTACGATAGTTGTCTTTCAGTTAAGGAATTATTAAAAGTTGATGTTTTTGTAATGGAGCAAAATTACCATTGGCACTAAAAGGTTGGATAAAGATACGTCGAAAAACTTAACAGTGAAATAAAATAATTTCCAAGATTATCTTTAACTAAGTGCGATATAATTGTGAGATTAGTAGGTATATTACGAAGAATAAATGAACGCGTGAGGTCAAATGTTATTTACAATATACATTGTGACGGCATCTCATAAACCTGTATTTTACTTTTCCATTATTCGCTTCTATGCATTCCAATCTCTTATGTAAGATTTGCAACAGTGTATTGGGTTATTTATACCGATATGTGATGTTATTTATACATACATATGTTCAGTATCTCTTGTATTTTTTGCTCAGAGCCTTCGCACTCCTTTGTTAAGTTTTCTAAGTGGCCTCAATATAACAATTGGTATAGGACAATCTGGCCTATCTTGTGCGCAAGATTTATTTATTTGTTCCAAATTACATTTACCTATAAGCCTTTTAGTCCTAATAAATTTGTTTTTCTTTACGAAACGGCAATTTAACATTCTTGGAAGGAAAACAACAACAAAATGTATTACATTAAAATAAACATATTATATGTTTAAATAGAGCGGCCGCGGCGTCCGAACGGTAGCAATGATGCCGAATCAGCGCCGCGGGCCGGATGTTACTCATGCCGATACTACACATTATTGTGTGTATTTGCGTCGCTGTTTATCTGCCCTACATGCTAATCACCCTGCCTCTTTAAGGATAATATTATAGTCCATAATATAGTATTATGACCGCGTATTTGTGGGCTACTATAATACGTAATGGATGTCAAATCGTCTTATAACGGTGGCATTTTATGTAATTGCTCGTATAGCTCTTAATTGAATAGTTATTGCCATAATTAAATAGTCGTTAGTGTAAATAGCGGGCAGTTAACATTCTCCGAACGCCTTTTTGTCATAAAATATATTGTTCATGTTTTATAGATTAAAAATGATCAAACGGATTATTTTCGATTCATGTAAAATCGTTGGACTTTTCAGTATTTGCTGTGTTTAGGAAGTTATCTGGATAGCAATTATTTCTACCGATTTGTAAATACAGATGGAAAAAAATCCAATTATAGGATAATTTTTGTGGTTGCTGAAACACGCCACCAACCTAGTTAGAAAACAGGCGCAAATCTGTTTTTGTTTACTACAAAGTATTCCCAGGAATAAACATTTAGCAAATTAAAAACGAATTAATGTACTTGTTTAGTGAACAAAAAAGTTCTTAACTCGTAAGACGGCATATTTACAGTTTTTGCCTAGTTATAGTGTAGTATAGTCATTCGCATACATATTTATTTTCTTCTGGCTTCACCTAGTTCGAGTAATAATTTCCAGTGCGTGCTCATTTGTAGACAATTCCGTGTAAGTACTGTTATCCACATCATTGGGTCATTATAAAGCAGAAGCGAAGCCATAAAGGGTTTACAAGATTATGGAGCCGCGCCGGCCGACACACATTTCGCTCTCGTCGGCAGAATCACTAATGCCCCATCATCGGAGCTCTCGATGTGTCATGGATTCTGAAAGGTGCAAAGGTGCAAAAAGTGTTTGAGGGACATCGATCGGACGTAGATCACACTTCACTCTTTTGTTCGTTTCATTACCACCGTAAGAGGAACTTGATTTTTATGATGACCTCAAAAAAGGGATCAATACCATATTCTATAGTATAATGAACTAGAACTTTCTCTGAAGTTTTGGTGATGTAAGTTTTGTTATTTTCATATGTATTTTGTGAAATAAACCCGTTTACTAGTTTGATCGTAATATCCTGAAAGACAGACGTATAGTTTAGCATTGTAGAAATACTGCCACGTTCATAAAAAAACAAATTGACAAAGAAATAAACCGCGGACAAATTCCGCCCGATTGGTGCTCTTTATTTTATTGAGATCAGGAAACGATTTGCCGTCAATTTAATGGCGTAGCTTTATTTGAATAATTCACCCGATCTGAATTTCGTCGCGGCGTGGTGGCATTTCCGCGTCGTGACGCACTCACCCGAAAGTGATCGGGAACCAGTTTTGTGTAACAAGGTGCGATATATCTTGTTTATCGAGACTCGCGAGGGTATTGATGGACCATCTTGTTAAATCCGATTTAACCGGCTTTCGAGCTCCGGCTTTCGAGAGCTATAAGCTTATTTGCCCCTTTTAAGTTTGCTCGAACATCGTTCCTAGGGCAAAATCTCAACAAATATATTACTCTGATACTTTTCTTACTTACTTGAAATATTGAACGTAATCTGTTTTGTTTATTTTCCTCAACAATAGTGACACTTGGGTGGATTTTGGTCCGACCTAAAATATGCTTTGTCACTAAATAAGGGTTCCGAATGAGAGACAAAGAAATGCTGTCGAGCGTCCGGTGTGACACAGCGACGTTTCGCTGATTAAATGCGTCGTGTGTTAGAGCGTCTGTTAAATTTCCCCGGGGACGTTCGCCACCATAGTCCACAAAATACTAAGAATTATTTTATGAGATTTAGTTATATATATTCATACTTGAAATACTACTTCTAATTCAAGTTTTGATTAATTTCAGTATTATGTGATGTGAGTTGTATGTTTATTGGCATGATTCAATATATCGAGAGTGAGAGCTGGACGAGTCGCATGGAAACCGGATTCGGGCCCATTTGTGCAACCTTCGCCTTGTATCGATCTAAACTCTAAAGCATACAATACATGGATAATTTATGATAATAACTGTATACCTTTTCTTTGTGCGCTTGGAGTCATAAACTCCCGGATTATTGGAAGAAGTCACGTAAAGTTGTAAAGCTTCCTGTACGTACGAGTGAGATTATCTTATCAAGGCGAAAGTTTTAGGATAGAACATCATTTTCTTGCGAACCTTCATAAAATATGTGCATTATGAGACGTTTTTCGAGATGAAAATTTAATTTTTATCACCAATGATATTCCAGATTAAACAATTTGTTTTGGAATTAACGGCTTTAGATCACAGGGATCTAAAGCCGTTAATTCCAAAACAAATTGTTGTTTCAATCCTAAGTTCTATCGCCGTTTTCCTCTAGTCAAATTGTAAATACAATGTTTATTGCCGTTCACCCGATTGAATTCCTTCGTTTGAAGCCCCAATTTGTCATTATTTGTTTTATGTGAAATCCCGTCTAGGAAGGAAAAACTTAATCGATTTCGATACTATACGTAAACATCCTGAATTCCAACATAACAACCATTCGTAATGTGTTTATAAGGGTCGAATATTTCAAAATGAGCTCAATATTAGTCGTATTGACAGAGTTATTGGAGACCCGAACGGTTAAAGATAATTTATTGACGGACGAATGAGACGTAATCTGGCGAAGCCGGGCCGAGGCACGTCGGGAGGAATTAAAGGAAATATTACATCCTCGCTAAATATTTACTGAGCTGTCTACTGAACATAATATACTACCAAGTACTAAAGTTAATGTTCAACAGATAAATCAAAAGTATTTTATTGCCTATAGATATCTTCAGCGTACAGAATTCGACCTGCTACATTTTTATTATGGTTTAGATTCATACGTGACGTTCCTGATAATATTCCTATATTAGTGGTCCTAGTAGTTAGGAATTAGGATAAATAATCGTAAAAATTTTACAACACATTATTATCTGGCAAGAAAGTGGTTAGTTTACAGAGCTTATCAAGCATGGTTATATAATGTTCCCATGACGCCAACTACTAACGACAGAAGTTTGCAAACGTTATCAAGTTGCACAACACTAATGATACGCGTGCGAGATGAAAGGTAATTGTAATGCGCCGGTAACGGTGCGCCAGTTAGCGGTCATTAATTAACTATCGTCTATGAATAAGCCAGCAGATTAGCAATTCAGGAGGCGTGTGTTTGAATAACAAGCGGGTAATGATTGTGATCGGCTGGATCGTGTACACGTGTTACTGTCGCGTGATATCTGTTCATGGTATAGTTGCTGGCTAATAACTCCGCCAATGAGTAATGGCGCCAACTAAGCAAATACATATCATAACAGGCGCTTGTGCGAGCGTTTCTGCTCGTGATGCCTGAATCGTTTTCAAACACCGCTGCAAGTCGAACTAAGTTTTGACAGTTTTGATACATGTATTGGTCCAGGTGGGGTAGTAAATCGCATTTCCCAAGCCCGAAGAGATTTCATTCTAGGTTCCAAATATTTCCTTAGAGAACGTGAATAACGTAGTAGGTAATCTGTGTTTACTTTTGTATGAGATATAAAATGAGGTAATTCTCTACAAAAGTCGTCACTAGAATTGGGCCCAGTATCCGTTCCGACCGGCGCGTATTTTCGTGGGAACGTCACGGAGCCGCAGCGCGTTGCGCGCGTGTCGGATTATAGCCAACCGTTCTGCTCCACTGCCAATCGATTTGTTTAGACTTTTCTACCTTTTCTTTGAAGCTTTATTGATTTATCCCTGTTTGTCTTTTTGTTAATTTTGTTTCTTTGTCTCTTCGTTAGTTTTTAAACTATGAATTGTTTTTACTCGTAGCTTTTTATGTGCAAACAGATTGTTATCTTCTGTAACATCGTTATTTGTAAATTCATCTTTAACTACTTACTTTTATCTTGATAAAAATAGTAATCCTCTTGTAGGAAGTCAATAAGTCCAGTTTTTCGTCATTATCTAAGTAGGCCATGATATTGTTTCCTAAAATTTTTATCCCAAATTCAATTAAATACGTATGAATTCCAAAACTATACTTAATTCTACTTCTATAAGGATTAGCGTTTTTTACTTTGTACTGCTAGTAACACCTTGCGGACTAGCAGATCTACCTAAATCTTGTATTTCATCTAAAATCCAAAGTGCAGTGAGGATACATGAACAAATGTTTTAGCCAGTAAATCAATGTCGCATTAGCGTCACAAGTCATTGCACGCACGGATCAGATGTCAGTCCCCTGGACTGGATTCCGCGACCGGTTCCACTTGGACTTTGCTTTTATTCGCATGCCATTCCTTCGGCGGCAGCACCGCGCCTAGCAGCAGTAAGGGCCGTCTTTGGTCATACAAGCCGAGGTATTTCTAATGCTGCGGCTCATTTCCATTTTATTGTTTTGCGCGCAAAACCATTCGCCTGCTAATTGCTAATTAGGTCTTGATTGAAACTGAATTTATCAAGAATTACTAATTAACGATTTGTTAAAACAGCTACTAATTGCTGGTAATGTGAACAGAAAAGTTTATAATAATGAGATTTCTGAAATTAAAGAAAATGATAACTAGCGTTATATCTCTAGATATTACATTTATGACTTTATTGGAGTTTATGTTCATAAAGAGGCCCTATTTCTATTTTTCAAATATATTTATTTTTTATTACTTATAAGCTTCTTAGGTGACACTATCATATCCTTAGGTGAAGAGAAAAAAACACATTTGAAAGGTACCTACTTTAAGTATTGGCATTATAGGAAGACCCAACAGGGTCTGTACTAAAATGGCTATAATCATCATTGATTTATATAACCTTTTTTACTCATTGATCGATACTGTTTTAGCTCCAAATTCCAATAGAATATAAGGCATAAATTGGCTATATTTTGTATATTTATTGGTGTTTATTACTTTCCAGGCGGGCGAGCCGGGCGTGGTGGTGCTCCGCCCCGAGGCGCTCGCACCGGACTCGGAGTCGGAGGGCGAGGACGAGGGCCGGCCGCCGTCGCCGTGCAGCGTGCGCTTCGTCAACGACAACGTGCTCATCAACGGCCGCTCCTCCATGCTCGCGCGCACGCCGCAGCACAAGCAGCGCGCCGCCAAGGTAATACATACTCACACATAGTATGTTATATACACACACACACACATAATATGTTACACACGCACATGTTCTCAGGGAACATATATGAAGAGATGGATGGAGTTCAGTTAGTCCCTAAGTGTTTTTCCTAAACACTTCTTTTTTTTGTATTAAGTGATCCTGTTTTACTATATTATCAAAAAGTCATAAAAAATGACGGTGTGTGTTGAAAACTGCTCAAAATCATTATTTGACGCTGTTTCGGCCTACAATTTATTATGGTATTGTAACTATTTCTTATGTTAGAGTAATGTATAAAAAACTGGATATGATTGTTTTTAAAACTATACCTATTCTCTGTAAATAATAACTAACTCTGTTCAGAATTATTCAGACTATGGTATGCTTAATGTCGAGTAATACGTTAGTGACAGTTCAAACAATGGTATCGCGTGTCACCACGTGTCTCGTTGTCCGGAGCCGACGCGTCTGCAGCTCGCGACAGCGGGACTCGGAGACGAGACGTGACACACGTGATATCGATTCTCAGTCTATTATGTTAATTGAATTCGAGCCTACAGCTACTGGATTACTGATGAGCTGTTTGATTAGTGGCATAATTAATTATGTACAGTCACGAGCAATAATATATGCCTAGGGGGGCGATGTGCAAAAATATCTGTCACTAGAACAAATTCAATAATATCTGTCTGCCCGTATACAGCAAAAATATCTGACATTAGTAGGCAGCATAATAAAGTGGCATCAAAATTATGTGACGGAAATGTACAGCAAATAATTGTGATAACCTCTCACAGCATAAATATGTGACGTCACCTAGGAGGCAATAATATCTGACACGATTATATTTTCAGTTTAATTTAAAATTAATACAAAACAAATACCTAAATATTATTTTACGTTATTTATTGTATGCATACTAGATTTATGTCTAGATATATCATATTACTAGCGACCCGCCCCGGCTTCGCACGGGTGCAATGCTGATACTAAATACACTACAGAAAAACTGTGAACGTTGTATATAAAAACGTAGCGGCCCGCTCCGGCTTCGCACGGGTATAAAATAGATAGCCGGGCGGCCGGCCGGTACCGCCGCAAACGCTACGTCCCGCAATTTTTAAATCTGTAATATCTTCGAAAATATTCACTTAAATCATACGGTGTAAAGGGCCATATAGATCTATATTAAATGAACAATGTATTCAAGTTATTTAATTGGTTAAGGATTAATGCTGTATGGGTTAAAATCGCATCGAAAATTAGCCATTATTTGTCGTAAAAAGTAAATGACAAAAAAAAGTTATTGTGGGTTATCCATAAGAGACATATACCATCGCGGACTTTTCTGTAGACCTTTTCAATGTGTATAATACTTAGGTAGTACATTATTTTGATAAAACTCGTAGGGCTCAGCCAGCGTTTGCAATGTAAGCGGAAAAAATGTACTTTTTTACGACATCACATTAGAAACCTCAAAAATAACAGTACTTCTCCACTATTTAATGGGTGTTATTATACATATAAACCTTCCTCTTGAATCACTCTATCTATTAAAAAAAACCGCATCAAAATCCGTTGCGTAGTTTCAAAGATTTAAGCGTACAAAGGGACATAGGGACATAGGGACAGGGAAAGCGACTTTGTTTTATACTATGTAGTGATATCACGATCAAATTGAAATATTCACTAAGTGGGTAGATATTTTTATCCGCGGCTAACATGTCACATTTAGAATTTCTTTTGATGTGTTTGACGTTAGCGGCGTTTGACATAATAAATATATATACCTATGTCGCAGTCATCTGGTTGAATGTGCTATTTGATTGAATGACTAGCGCGTTCATTGAATGGCGACATTTATTTAATGACTAAAGGACAACTCGTCAATTTCTAAACGTCATTTAGAACAGTAGTCGTTGGTCTGGATATGGTGGTGTGGTTGAGTTCGTTATAATTTTTAACTACACAGAAATAGGCGTCAGCGCTGCTCGCAACCGTCTTCTTTTGGATAGTGTAAATTCTCAGCAACTTTTGTTATTCAATGAACGCACTAGTCATTTAACAATATGCCTAGCCTTATATCCGTTAAGGTGAAATGAGACCCAAAACAGACGTTTCGAGCGCACGGAGAATTAATTTTATTCTTCAAAAACTTTGAATTTGATTTTTTTTATTTATCGATTTATTTAATTGAAGAGTTTGTTTAGTGACGTTTGGGAACCGAAACACGATTGACAAAATTTGCCTCGATAGAAAAACGTTGTGAAGTTGCCCAAAAATTAAACGGAGAATCAATTTCATTTGGACAATAGTAAATTAATATCAATGAAACTTTATCCACGTCCACTTCCATTCAATTCTTGAGAGACGTACGGGATTAGATTTTTCAATTAATACATCAGTAATTAAAAAAAAATATATTTATAAATTATGAGCAAAAAATTGCGCGCAGGCCGGTCGCTTCCGCCGTTCCGCCTCCTGTTAGTCGACGCCAACGCGTCTTAGAGAGCAGTCCTGTACAACTTTTTCGCGCAGTGCCGTTGTCTACTCGCATACGTGATTTAGTGTTAGTGTTACTAAAGTTTTTCATAAACATGGTGAATTTTGGTGGCCAAAACATTGATGGTGAGAACATTAGGAAGAAAATGTTGCGAAGGCAGCTGAAGAAACTACAGTTATTGAACCTAAATAGGTAAGTTTAATGTTTATCATGCTTATTTATATTTATTTTGTCTTTCGGCCGCTACAAGTCTAAAAATTTCAACTTCCAATATTTTGATAACTAGGTTTATGTTTACAAGTCTAAATTGAGAAACGCATAAATGAAAATTTGATAGATATTTTTATTTACGTAATAGAATTGAATAAGTAATATTATTTTAGTCATATTTTGAGATTTCATCTTCCTATAATTTGATTACTAGGTACCTATTTATGATTTTTGTATTAGTACATAATACATATATGTTTACAAAATCTGAATTTAGCAACGCACAAATCAAGATTTTATAATTTTATGCACTCTATCTTTATTTATATTTATAATTTTATTATTGGTATAAATAAGTAATGTTTTAGTTATTTTTTGAGATTTCATTTTCCAATAAATATACTACTGATTTTTGTATGTATGTTTATTTCTAACAGCGAAGCGCGACCACGAAAAATCCGATGAGCAGCTTGCAAGCCAGGACGCAATAAAAGACCAACCATGATTACCAGAAACTGATGTGGATCTTCAGACAGTTTCATATAGTACTTTTTTTGTGTAAGTTTATTCTTATTTCATTTATTTATAAGTCATAAGATTGAAGATAGTGGAATATTTCAGACTAGTGTAAGTTATCACTGACTGGTAGGTAATTACCATTGAGATCAGAAACAATTTTTATTTCAACCCTATTGCGTATAACTTTTTTTTTATTATATTATAACAGCTATTGTCTGAGGTCTTTCACTGCACCGGTAATTGTATTTTTTTTTACTTATTAGATATCATGCTATTTTAGGCTTATTGCTGATCTACTAACAATTCTATACACATGTGAGGAATCCCAAGACAAGGGTAAAAATTAGATATTATATACATATAAAGCTACTTATACTAGATAAAGGATATTTATTTATACATATATCAATTCGAATGAATGTATGTATGAGTAATTTTTTAATTTGTTTTTATGAATACATATTATGCATAAGCATAATTACTTATAAATTTTATATAAAAAATATTTGAAAAATTTGTAGTTATGTAACTATGATGCCGACAATCGACTTTTTTACGAGTTAGGACAATAGAGCGATAAACGAACGGACACAGCTGCAAATTTTTTTACAAATTTTTATAAAAGCACTTGTTATAATAATTGCGGTCAACCGTAAAATGTTGCAAACAAAAGAACGATTTTCTCAGAAAGTTTGCTATGTATGACGCCGACAATCGAGTTTATTACGGGCTAGGATAATAAAGCGACAAAGGAACGTACACAGCTGCGCAATTTTTTCTAGTTTTGATGACAGTATCTTTATAATAATCGTGGTATTATAAGAGGTATTATCAATGAATTTTTCTCCTATTATAACTTATTATGGTTGTTTCAGCACCTCAATGTACAAGGACAGCTCAAAGTAACGGGCAAGAGACATATTTATTTACGGAACAAGGAGAAG
>CAJQZM010039745.1:0-40630 GCA_907164665.1 Colias nastes
TAATATGAACATAACCTAAAAGACACATTATAACGACATATTTATGTAACCAAGCAAGCCAAGACGTCGTAGATAATAGAGCAAATCGCACGCCTAAATACATATTAATAAATGATAATTGGCTCGTAGCAGTCCTATTCCTAACATCGGTGTATTATTCAAAGCTCGAGTGCCGCAATAATGTATACAGAACTATTGCCATTAGCACATTTGTTAGATAATAACGCTATACACTCATCCAACGATTACATCTAGCCAGAAATAACTAAAGCAATTGAAAATCAATTATTTACGACCAGCAATTCGATTGTGATTGTGTTGATTTTACCCTGTTATTCTAATTGTGAACTATTCAGAATTTGTAAGCGGAATTCTCCACATACGTTTTGTTGCTTTTTATGACTGCATATTGTAATAAATATCTAAGTATTGTGTATTGCTACACGTTGTTTAATATCTTGGAATATTTCACACCGATTAGATATAAACGTACCGAGCGCAAGAGACTGAGATGGCATACAGGTGAATTGATGCTCCATTTAACATAGATTTTCAACAAGTTTTGCACAAATGTTTATCAAAAATAAATATAGAGTACAAATGGATTTAAAATGTGAAAATGGATTTCATACTGGTAATCGCTTCAGTGGACACACTTATCCTATATATAAATAAATAAACTACAAGTATGAAGCTTTGAACACCTCTATAATTTACGAAGTAGTGAGCATAAATAAATATTGTCAATAAACCTTGGTATGCACCATAGTATTATAATATTTAAGTAACATTAAATATTAGTAGGTATATTAAGTTATTTTTAGGGTTCCGTAGCCAAAATGGCAAAAACGGAACCCTTATAGTTTCGTCATGTCCGTCTGTCCGTCTGTCCGTCTGTCACAGCCGATTTACTCGGAAACTATAAGTACTACAGTGATGAAATTTGATGGGAATATGTGTTGTATGAACCGCTACAAAAATATGACACTAAATAGTAAAAAAAAGAATTGGGGGTGGGGCCCCCCATACATGTAACTGAGGGATGAAATTTTTTTTTTCGATGTACATACCCGTGTGGGGTATCAATGGAAAGGTCTTTTAAAATGATATAAAGTTTTCTAAAAAACATTTTTCTTAAAGTGAACGGTTTTTGAGATATCAGCTCTCAAAGTCGTAAAAAGTATGTCCCCCCCCCCTCTATTTTTATAACTACGGGGTATAAAATTCTAAAAAAAATAGAGGTGATGCATGCTAATTAACTCTTTCAACGATTTTTGGTTTGATCAAAGTATCTCTTATAGTTTTTGAGATAGGTTGATTTAACTGTAATTTATTATATTTGCTGCTACGGAACCCTTTGTGCGCGAGCCCGACTCGCACTTGGCCGGTTTTTTTTTATTACTAAAATAACAGGATAATAAACGGATTTTAATAAATAGGTATCTGAATAAATCTCGGTCATTATTTTTGTATAAAAAATGTATCGGCTCCTTGCCTCATTAGAAACTTTTAATAAAAGAAAAGGTACTGTTAATTTTTAAAAGCCAGTGTATTTTATAAGCACCTTGGGATAAAAGATGTTCATATTGTTTATGATCCATCAAAACAAGTCAATTTATTATTCACAATAGGAACAAAGAAGAATATAATTTACTTTTATGGATGTAGCAAGCGTACCCACAGGGTTTTAAGGAAATTAAATAGCCTTTTGCGTAATTAACTTTTTCTCATTAAATATTATAGGAGCTCACGTGCCAATTTTGATGTCATCTATAAATGAGTTGTATGGAAATTATATAATTAATTTGATCAATTTAGGTATATCATATTTATTTTATAATTGGCCTACGTTGATAAATTTTAGTATATGTATTTAAATTTAACGTTAAAACATTTTAAATAATTAAAACTGTATATATAATGTAAAATAAGGATTATAGATTAAAAATAAAAGGCCTTCATTATTAACTAAGTTTAATAACATTTCTTTATTTGTAATAAATTTATAAGTGATAAACACTTGGAAACACTGTAAATCTTAGCCATCTTTAGTATTCATATCCAAGTATTTTCAACTAGAAAGCTTCATATACTCTTCCGGAACCAATCCAATAATTCAAGAGCGACTTGTGTTGAATTGAATTGTTATTTCGAAGTACACATAAATCAACCTTAATGTCGAAAAAATGATATATTTGCCGATAAAACGACATTCGTGAATACATTTGGGTTCCGTCTTGACATTCGGGGGAAATTTATTTTCCGTGAGAAGTGTACACCACGTGTTATAGCGTGTCTTGTAGTGAAAGTGCTGTTTTATGGTTATTGCATTCACAATTTGAATTTCTTATTTTCTTATTTCACATGCCAGAACTTTATGCCCTTTAGCTACATAAACTTATTTTATTGTTTTGTTCCAGTTCGCTCTATAATTGAGTATATTGTGATGTCTTAATCACTGTGAGAGGAAATGTGCGTGGGGATAATAATAATGTTTGTCTGTTTCTTAGCCATGGGATTTGATGTTCTAACATTTCACTGATGAATTTTAAGTACAGATAATTTGAGCACGGCTTCTTTCTGAACACTGAATATACCTACTGGGCTTATAAAAGTTTTAGATATATTTTTATACTCGTCGTTTCATTCAAAAGAATACGAGTCATTTTTGTTAATATGTATCTATCAACAAGGTTATGTGATAATATATTAAAAGTGGTAGTTTATTGTGATCGTATATATATTGATTCAAAACCAAACATTCTATGAAATATTCCGTACTCTGCCACATCTTAACGTATCGTAATTCTAAACACAAATCATTAATTACGCGTCGTGTACATCAAAACAAAGGCAGGCGTATCACTAACACACGATATCTCTTTGGCATTTCTCTTCTCGCGAAAGTACTTAGGAGTAAAGTTTCAACTTTGAAGCTCAAGTTAGCTCCGAAGCGCTATTTCCGTGCTAATTAACGAGCAGCATCCACTACAAAACTGCATTGTAGCCCGGTTTGTGAATTAACTAAGGACTCCAATGTCTATTGACGGGGAAGCCGATGTAGATCTTTCGTTGTTACTTCTTATTGTAATCTCATTTTGTTCACTTCATATTATGGATATGAACGTCGACTTAATATTGTTATGTTGCTTCTTTGTGTGAACTGTTTAGTATTTGAGTTATAACAAAATAACTGTTTTCAAAATTGGAATGGAAAGGTAGTGTAAAGCTTCTTATATATTTTAGACGAATAATAATAACAACTAGTAGGTACGCTTAACTTTGCTATCCATCAAAACCTTGCGGAAGAATGGTGCATTAGAAGAAATAGAAAAATTCTTAAAAAGGCTACGAGAAATAGGTGGTATTATATGGTATTATGCAAAACATAAAAATAAGTAAAACTTAGATATGTTAGTAACGATATATTTATAATACAACAGAAAATCGATTTCTCCATTTCTATTCTACACCTTGACGCTAGCGGTACATATCTACATTTCGATTGCGAAAGATTTAACTTACAAGCCAATTTCGTATCGTGCTTCTATCTGGAGTGCGAAGTTTGGAAACTTCTGAGTCATTAACTTCTCTTAAGTCCGTTACTTTACTTGATACCCGAGTACAGAAAATGTAGACTCGTAGAATGAGCACTGTGGGTGGTAATGTAAAGTTTAAAGGTGTTGTTTCGTCAAATTCATTGGAGAAAGCGTTGCTAGGTATCTTGTTCTCAGACATACTTGAACAAATGAACGAATGAAAGGTGTGAACATGTTTTTAATTAATAATATTTAGTAGACGAAGTTCATTATATGTGATGTTTTATCGAGATATGCTATCAAGATATGTTGTATAGATACAGACAAATAACTATTACAATTTTAGACATTATGTTAAAAAAATAAAAGCAAAATACTACGTATTAGGGTTTGTAAGCTTTGATTTAATTAAGGAAAGTTGAAAATCTCGTAGACACAATAAACAGGATGAAATTTTGTTTCACATTCAAATGCGTAAGATAGAATTGCCTTGGCAACGGATACAATACAAATAATATTCATAAAACGTCACGGATAAACAGCGCAATGTTAATTCCTTGGGGAGTCCTTAATGGTTTTAAGCTTATTAGATTCACGGTACTATAAGCAATATATTCTGTAAAATATTCTTCGTTTTATTTGTTTCACAATTAATGTCTCTTAATACATTTGGTAAGAGTAGATTAGATTAGAGAAGAAGAGTAGATTTAATGTATATTTATTAACATCAGCTAACAATGTTATGTCAAACGAACCTTGTTAATTTGTCGTCAATAAACTGTATAATTGTTTATGAACTCAGCGCAAATAGTAAAGTGAACCAAACAACCCAGTGGTTTACAATGTTCGAATTTGTTTGATTTGGACCGAAAATACACTCTCTAAAATGAACAGTCAATTTTACCTTATCTCTCATAGTTTTCGTTCAAACCATTCAAAAGTAGATTGAAGTAAGTTTAGTTCTTTTAAATTTCGGGAAGAAAGCAATTTTGTTCGAGATAAACATGTTTATTCGGGGTTGAGATCTTAGAGCTCTTTCTGCTATTCTCTTGGCCCTCAGGTAATCCTGCTTTGGGTCAAAGAATTAAGCCGAGTGTTTATTTAAGTACGGTCAATTCTTTGAAACGAAATGTATATATCAGATGAATCAATAAAGTTAAAGTGGGCAGAGGTTTATATATAGAGGACTTTTCAGAAATCTTTGATAAAAGCTTTGTGACGCACGGGAAGGTTTGAAGATAAAAGAGATATTAGATAGCTATAATTATGATAACCAAGTTCCTTACCCTCTATTTTAGGGTTTTTGTTAAATTTGCTTATTCAGGTTGATCTTTATGCCACGTGTATTGAACCGACACGTTTTTCTGTATTATATTTAAGAAACATAGTTCCGGAATTTCATTTATAACTTAGTTTGTAGTGACCCAGCCTTTTAAGCCAGAGGTCGTGGGTTCGATTCCGACCTAAGGCTAATTGATGTTTGCTCTGTGTCTGGGTGTTAATTTTTGGTTTCCATACCACAAGCGAAAAGCTTAGTATGGGATCAAATTGTGCCGTGGTTGAAAAAATATCCTGCAATATTTATTTATTTATTAATAAACATATCGCTTCATAATTCAGGAAAAGATTGACCAACGAATTAATTAAGCAAGTTATCGTAGCATATAGCATAATCATAAGGACTATCGCTAATTACAACCGGTCATTCATGGACGATGGAGTAAGGACGCCAGTCTGGAACGAGTCATTTGACGGAAACAAAGCCAATTACGTAGTTTCGTTTCATTTGTTGAGTTCAACAAATTCGCTTTGTCCTTCACGGGTGGCGGCGGTTTTTTCAACGTCGATCTCATTTATCACCATATCCATGACTTGAAAAAGATACGGGATAGAGTACGATACATGTGAAAGCTCTTTGTGAATTACGTCGCCATTAATGCGGAGTGAATTCACCCGGCTAATGATTAATACGATTATTAATGTTATTATCTTGGAAATGATTGTCAACTTTTTGTAATTAGTACGCGTTTGTTACTTCTACGTATTCGTTGTAAATGGATCTCTTGTAATGTCTATTTTTCAAATGTATTAATAATTACTAGATAATTTACGGAGAAATGTAAAATGTTAATTTTAAAATAAATGTTTTGTGTTATTTTAAAACCATAATCAAGATCATACTTTAGAAACTACACTAGGTTGTTTTATGAAAATCCTTTTTTTCTATACTGTTATCGTTATTGTTAAAACAAGAACACTTTTATCCGACCTCGATGGAAACTAAAAAAATTCAGTGTACAAAGGTACAAGAAGAATGAAGCTTAATATTTGCACGTTACGAAAATTGATCAGCGAAACAGCTACAGAAATACCTACGTTCCCAGTATTTACTACCAGTACCACAGGAATAGGTATTTAAATTTTCCACATTTTGTAATTATAGTAATAACGTACTTACTAGTTTTTATAGTTTACTAGCTGTGCCGCGCGATTTCACCCGCGGACGAAGCCGCGGGAAATATTAAATATTTTTATAGCTAATGTGTTAGGGTGCTTTTCCACCAATAATGTGCGAGGATGTGTAGAGAGGAATTTGTTTTTAAAGAACCACTTCATTTAAGCAAAAGAAGCCTTATTAAGTACCAGACAATTACATCACTGCCAAGTATTATCAAAATTCGGGCTGTGGTTTTCCCGTGTAAGATTACCAAACACCCATCCTGTCAAACTTCCGTATTTATAATATTAGTAGGATGTAGAACGAGCTTTGAATGTATTATATAAAACGTTTAACAAGTCCTTTTTTATACATATGAAGGTACTCCACACTAAAATCATCGAGTAGGTATTAAAGCCTAAATCCATGATACGGCAACTAAAAGCATAATACAGTTAGAAGCTAGTTGCGTAAAAGTAACTCCAATCTAACATCTTCGAATGAAAGTCGATCCAGTAATGAACTGATTACGATAAAATGTTTATGCAGCTGAACGCTGAAGGCTGCATCTTGAAGGCTCAACATTTTAGCATCTCCTCGAGCTCACAGAATGCTCTGTCAGTGTTTGCTACGACATTACTTGATTAATTGCCGTCGACGTTTCGCCCCCTTCTGATTGATTACATTGTAATCTTGTTTGTGACTTGACTGATGTTCCAGTATTGTGTCAGAGTCGTGTTTCTCATATTTTTTCGAGACGCTTATTAGTGCTGAAAATATTTTGTACGATTAATAAATTCTTTTTAATATTTTGCGTTTCCTTTCCGAGCACAAAGGTTGTCAGTTGTCAGTTTGAACATAAGTGAATTAAGGTACGAAAATGGTAGATGGAGGGATTAGGTTAAAAATGTCAAACATATTTCAGGTGTACAAATTTTCCCGTGTTTCTTTATATAAATATATCTCTATCTATATTATCTATATAAATAATAATTACATCTCTAAAGAACACCATTACCTATATAAGTATTATCAATTATTAGCAACCGATAGAGGGTGTCGCATTATTATTTTTGTAAAACATAAATATCTGACTTCTTTCATTCTTTCCCTATAAAAATAGAATTGTATTACAAAATCTAAAAGATACAATTTGGACATTAAAAAGCTACACGAGTGTACTAATACTCTCGTGGTTTTAACTGCGGTGTTACAAACATCGATGACAAGTGAGAACTAGCAACTTTAAAGCCTAATTCGCATGATCGTAAATCTAACAAAGACATATTAATCCTTCGCAGTGAGCTTGTTTAGATAGACAGACTTGATTTATCCCATCTCGATATTCACACAGTCAATCAAGAACTAAATTATTTAATATACAATATGTATGTATCAATGTTTGTATTAGTAAAGATAATACTGTATCATCCAATCAAATGAATGTTAGACTTATTGCAAGTATGCACTATAAAATACAAATTTAATATTCGTATAAGTTTTTATTATTAGTTGTAGTTTAAATGGGCACAGATATATGGTGACGACCTAACAAACAAATAAATTAATGCTATTCGTACATTCAAATGCATGAGCTATTCATAGCTTAAATTTACAAACAAATCCTATTACTATTTAGTAATAATTATCTCTACTGGGCCGTTTAAATTCAAATAAGTTATGCTGTATTTGTACGTTTTGTCACAAATAATCATATAATACTATGTTTTGTATAGGAAATTATAGCGACGTTCAACAGTATTTATTTTTAACCACGATAAAAATTAGACGTGTAATAGTTTTATGTGCCCGTGCACTTTTACGTGTACTTTTGGAAATTGAATGAAAATATAATAAAATCATTTAAGTCTACTTATTATTTACTTATATAATATATTCAATTATATAATATCTCTCGAGATAGTTTGATCTTCATGTAAAAATGTTCCACAGACCTTCAGCTTCTATATTTAATTTCATGCAGAAATGTCATAGTTAATTAAAATGCTAATTTGATTAGCAATATTTTCTCTAGCTGTCACTTGTTTTTGTTTTATTAATTTACGTTATTGGAAAACGCACCAATTTACTAAATTGTTGCCAATCCAATTAAATTCAAAACTGTGATCAATACGCATATCATACCAACAGTAGGTAACTTCAGCTACAGAGTTAGCTTCAATTACAGACTAATTCAGGTGACACTAATACAGATAATACAAAATATAGATAGGTATGATACATAAAGCTACTCCATTCTTCACTGATTACTCACTTAACCGATCGCTCGACCTACAATCGGATATGACAAAGGATTACGGCTTATTCGAAGCTATATGAAATGAATAACGGAAAAATAGAATTTATGAACATCGGGACAATTGAAATGAGCGTATAAACTAGGACAAGCCTACAGTGCGCGGTAGATTGATTGTGTAGGCTGTAGAAGCGCCCTGACAGATAACATGCCCTCAAATAAATCAAAGCGTCAGTTGCAGGAACATCTTTATTATCTGCGGGAAAGGATATTGACGGAGTTCGCGCTTTTTTAATTAATACAGATTATGCATGCGGTTAATTAGCAGTTTCCGCCGAGTGTTGTCGTAGACTAGGGTTACCAGTTTTCCCGTTTTTAGGGTTCCGTAGTCCGACAAGGAACCCTTATAAGATCGTTCAGTCCGTCCGTCCTAGTCTGTCACAGCACAATATCTTCTACGTTTATGGATCGATTTGCCTGAAACTTGGTTCAAGGATACTTTGGATATGGATCTCAATTTTAAAAATACAAAAAATGAAAATTACCCTTTTTTAAGGGTACGTGTTTTAAATAATTAGTATAAAATATAATGCATTATCGATTAATATTATTAAAAATCATATCGTATGCATAAAATTATTTTCCTAAAAATATTATAACCCCATAAACTGATTGAATTTGGTTAAATGCACAAAATATAATACAGTACAATATAAATGCATGAAAGTACATTAATCATTTTAAATGAATTATTTATCTATACATATATTCTGTAAATAGTTTCATCACATAAATTACTATCCATAAAATTCATAAAAGTTCAGTCCCAATTTTGCTAACAGCGTGGTCACTAATTGGTGGGAAGTTTAATAATTTCGAAGCGTATTGGAAATGGACGCTCAATTTGTCTGAACAAATCACTCAGATATTTAATTCAGTGTAAATTCGACAAGATAAGATGAGGTCAGAGGAGAATCCTCTACTATTTGATATGGGTCTGACAGCGCAGGAAGTTTGGCCAGGAAGAAAAGTTCTTTGAGATTGTATCGTTGTAGTTCCGTGGAAAGGATAGCAATCAAAAAGAGCTAAATGTAAGTGTTTCCATCCATCAATGTGACTACATTTACATACAATGTGTGGAGTTATGTTTATTCTTGTGTGGTATTTCAAATGTATTATTTTATAGGTAAAGTGGAATGAAAATGTTAAGTATAGAGTTCTATCTTGTTTATTATTCGTGTATGCTTATTATTCATATACATAACATATTTTTTTTAGCTTTTAAACGTGTATCGAATTGATTAATACTTAATACGTATTTCAACATTGGTTGAACAATGTTGGTTGATTTAAACCATAATATACTTCGAAAGTTTAATTCGAATATCAGAACTCCCTGAAATCACACTAAATAAGTACCAATTGCATCTTATTGACACTCGTAAAAACACGAGACATTTTAAAGTCTAAAACGGTTCCATTCCCTTTAACATCCACTCGAAAGTTAATTATCTGCGCCTTTTTCCTTATCTTCCACAATGCAATCCTACTTTTGTGAAGGAGTCACACAAAGCAAATTGCTAATACCCAATAGCTCTAAAAAGGGCGGTGAATAGGCCATTTCCTGAAGGAGCTTTATCTTTTACTCTCCGCGTGACGGATACACTCGGTGCTTAGAGAAATAGCTGTGATATGTCACGATATTTTTTACTAAGGGACATCTTCTGTGTTCATAAATTCTTTCCACGTTCTCGAAATCAATATTCATTGAACTTGAGTGGTAAGAATTGGCACAATCATGTAAAACTTATTTGGAATGAATTTGTTAACTATTACGTCATAGAATTTTCGAATAGAAGCAATTTAAAGTAACTTCACAATCAATAAACATTACATTGTTGGAATCAATGTTCTCACGTTCACAATCACGTTTGTATGTTAAAAACTCCCAAGACAATAATGTAATGAAATCTTTGAGAGTTGTTTCTTGTAAATATTAAATGACGAAAAATTAAGACATCGGGTAAATCTGCATATTACGTTCTACAAATTTAAGTCGAAAGTTAAGGAAATAAAGTGTATTTTATAATGTAAAGCATACGTCGCTTAAAGCCTGGAGTGAAGTCGACTTCACACACTCCTCGGAGAATTCACGCGCCCTTAAAAAGGGTCGGACAATGGAATGGTTTTACGCTCGTCTTAGTCTCCTAAGGGTAAACATATATTCTATATTTATATGAAAATCTTATAAAAGTTCGCAACTTTACGTGTGCCCCGCGACTGATATTTTTGCCAAGGGAACACGAGTGCAAACGAGCGTAAAAAATTCAAAATACGCAGTAAATATTTCATTAGTCTCTGTAGGATCGAAAGTTGGGACAACTTATACGATGTTTTGCCATATTCCTATTTATGTCTTAACAAACTCCTTTTGTTTTGATTTGTTTGTATCTTAATGTAATAATCTTTTAGTACTGTTATAAGTTATTAAGTTTGGAAACTTAATATTGCTTACAGTTGTAAGTTATTTATAAACAACAAGTAAGTATATTTTTTGTATAATGTTTGAGAAGAGAAAGACACAAAAAACAGATTCTAAAAAGCGGTATTGCAGATGCTCATGGGATACTGAAAGTAGGGATACAGAAAGAACGCACACAACTTCTTACTTAACGCACGGAATATTCAACCACGGTTTCTCCACTTTTCAAAATAGCGAACTATTCTTTAGAATTGACGCTATCGATACTTTTGGGAGACGCGGCATAGTTTTAGAAATCGTTCATTCCATATTCCGCTTCATGGCTGCATATTTCTGGATAGGATATTCAAAACGAATGACGGACTCCTGTTATTGCCTTTTGAAATAGGAATATGTAGTGTGTGAATTTTAAAAAGTCTTTTTATAGTAAAACGTCACTGGATATCGGCCTAGTTTTACATTTTCAAACCGTTTTTGTTTCTTGTAATACTGAAAGCGTAGTTTTCGATGCAGCAGTCTAATGAAAATCGATACTACGGAGACTACGAATGATTGTGTGTAAGTAATTCGAAATTATTCCTTGTCTATTGTTAGGCCTATATCTATACATTTATTTTATATATGATATGTATAATCTATTTTCAATATGAACATTTAACTAAATTATATAATTTTTACACATTTCACAGTAGGTGTTAGAAGAATTCTGCGCAAATATTCATAAATAAACCACGTATCTTTGTTATCCGCATGCGGAGGCATCGAGAAAAGCGCTGGCATTTCGCGCAGCCGTGTGGCCATTGGATTTTATTCATGATGGATCAAAATTCATATGCGATTCCGTTTGAAATTTGATAAAGTTTTACAAAGCTAATATTTTAAACGCAAAACTTTGTAATCAATACCCTATTTCCCCATTCGCAAACTATTTGTCACAAAATGTAAAGGAAACTCCCGCTCGCCAATAAAATTGCATTACAGTTTCATTTGAAACAGAACAACGATTTCCTTGCAACACAACGCGCTAACAAGGTCCAATACTTTGTCAAGTTTACAGCAACAATAACCCGGAGTTTATAATTTCCAGAATTTGTGTATTCAAAGCGCAGTTGTCGCAAACATTTTTGTCATATTGGTCGAATAAAAGTCTACGCGGTATTCAAATCACGTTTGCGATAAGGGCCACCGCCTCTGCCTGGCTTACAGTGACTTCAGTATATTGTAGTCACTCGCAGTTATCCGGTTGCAGGGGTGCCACAACTTAGGTATTCACATCATGCTTACAAACTTCCCGCATCACGTTTCCAGCGCCAGAGGTTATTTGCATCCCACCTTTACATTTTCTTACTACTTGATCTCACGTCATTTTAATGTCGCGAAATATAACGTTTTTTGTTGTAAGAAATATGAAATATTTGGTTGACATGACAATGTTACTTGTAAGGGAATTCTAAATGCTTACGCTTGTCTTTTATTTTTGTACATTAATATGTGAGGTTTTATTATTAATTTTTTATCAACTGATAAAGAGACATTTGGGTAAAATGTACATTGTACAGGTCTTTGCTTCTTTGTCTTATGAAATGAAACATTGTAAGTATGATATACTAGTATCAAGGAAATATATCAGGACAGAACGCGAGTTCCATTCTTGTACACTTATTTATTCATTTAATTGAAAGCACTCCCATTAATTGTTTAAAATTATTTGCGCAGATTTAATCATCATCTAAACTTTTATAATATTATGAATGCTAAAATATATTTTTTTGTCTTGCTTTCACGTTGCAACGGAGGGATTTGATGGTTTGGATTTTGTGTTTAGAGATGAAAAGGCAGATATTATTTGAGGGGTAGAAAGTGATATAGGCTACTCGCTAGTGGGAAAATTTCTATGCAGGCGAAGCCGCGGGCAAGAGTAAGTTAAAGCTCTGACAATGAATGTTTCAATAGAAATAAATATAAAAATTCTTGTATTCAATAGTGAAAAGGGAAACGATAATAATATTTCGTAAGCAATTATGCGGGTTCTACCCTACTATTGCAGAGGTGGTCGTTGGAAAACTCGTAAATTTTGATAGACCTCCAAATTTATTTGATATGCGGTACCGATAAAGATGTGACAAACTTTACACCTTAAAAATATTCGTCTTATCAAACAAACGAAGAACAAATTCTGCTAAATATACTTTTTATTTTTTAGCTTAGGAAGATCAATTTAAAAACTTATTTAGATTTCTTTCTAGAACATAAACTAATTTTAATAAGTGGTCTTTGGGACAGAAACGCTCCAGATATATGATATTTATTTGTACTAATATTAACGTATTTCAGTAATTACAAAGCCTGTGGATAGTCCGATTCACAACAGTTATATTATAACTAGGTTTCCGCCCGCGGCTTCACCCGCGCAGTGAAAGAAAAACCCACATAGTTCCCGTTCCCGTGGGATTTCCGGGATTGCGTCATTTTCCCGAGATAAAAAGTAGCCTATGTCCTTTCTCGGGTATCAAAATATCTCCATACCAAATTTCATGAAAATTGGTTCAGTATTTTAGGCGTGATTGAGTAACAGACAGACAGACAGACAGAGTTACTTTCGCATTTATAATATTAGTATGGATGGCCGATGATGGCTAATCAATTATCGTGTCTAATACGAAGGGAATTTGGCATGTTATTATTAATCATAGCAGACATCAACCATTGGTATATAGTGTTATTACAAATTATTATTAGGAACACATATTAATTATACTTTATTAATTTATTTTTTATTAATTTCTTATTAATATTATATTCTTGACTTAAACTAGTAATAAACCTATCCACATCAAGACCTACTACATTACCAATGTCGGCATAAAAAATTGGCAAAGAGCTGAATATTTAAGGTCATTTCTGTTTGTTGCAGGGAGCCGCTGCATGCGGGTTCGCAGGATCTAAAAGTCTACCCATGTCCCAGCTATGTCATACAACAGCTGCGGCAACGACGACGACTTTTTCTACTATAATGCATATAACTAAACTCGATTTATACGAGATATTCGCTATAAAGCTACAACTAAATTCATTTGAGAGCTATGGCATCATAGTGCCATAGAAATATTTACACAGACTAGCCAAATAAGTACCTTCACTCATTTTGCGTTAGCGAGAGTTAATTAAGTAAATAGTTACTTTGTCAAAGAAGTCGCCTATTTTATCATGTATCTCTATTAGGTTAGACGAAATTGAATTTCACTGAAGCCTTAAATAATGAATTCTGTAACAGTTACTTTTCCACTCAGCCCACTACAAAAGCCAATCATGTGATTGGAATGTGGGCAGGAGCCATCGGGAGCAAACAGAAACTATTACGATACGAAAGGAGAACAGAACATTAATTAAAATGTCAATCAAGCCCAAACTCTGCAATGGCCGCTTTGAAACATCGATTTTCGTCGGTATTCCTGAGCCTGATAGTGGATGAGCATATGTGCATAGAGTACCTAACTGATTTTAGTTACATAATAGATGGCTTGCCATTAATTGTGCACGTGTTCTAATGAGGCTTTGTTGGTTATAAGATGGAGCCCGAATGTAAACGGTGGGTAATGTATGTATGTTCTAGTTACGTTTAGGATTGGGATGGGAAGATTTTCCGTTTATATCAAGATTTTTTACGTGAAGGCTAATGGGCTTTGTTGGTTTTAAGACGGAACTTGAATGTAAAAGGTAAGTAAAGTAGGTTTCGTTTTAGTAACGTTTGTTTTGGATTATGATGGGATGAAAATTGATGATCCATTAATGTTGAAGGTATATTTATTTATATCATACTTGTATAATTACTTATAATTAGGTTCTGATCACATAAATTAATAAATTATTCACTAGCTGCGCTCGCAACCTGTCACATATTAATTTGAGTAAAAAAACCAAGAGTTTATAAGCGTTTTAGCACGCAAGGGCAGCTCAAGGAAACAAGCCGAAAAAGGGAATATTTTTCCTCGTTTTGCAACATTTTTCATTGCTTTACCGCCCTTATTGGTCATGGTAAGCACGTTCAAAAACAAACAAACATAACTTTTAACTTTATTATATTATTTTTAAATTTTACAATGCGGTTAAATGAAATAGTTGTACGAATTCTACCATACTATGGTGGTATTTAAGGTTTTTCTAAATTCGATATTTAACATTTTGTATATTATACAAAACAAAATAATATTCTCAACTTACGAATAATTCAATTCAATCTGTACTATAGGTACTTACCTAAAGTTATTATACACACACTCTATGTACCTATTGGAATAATTAATTTCATACTCATAACATTTGCGCCAAAGCATTACTGCTGAATGAAAACTAGACGTATTCGTAGCATAAGTTTCCCAAGTCTTAAATATTCAACTCGCGAGTTTCGAAACTTTATACCGAATGCAACAAAGAAAATCGATGATATATTGAAACTGAGTTACGATATCACACTGTACTTCTTGTTTGTTCAATTACCTATACATTGTGTGTGTTTTATTTGATGAGATATAATATAAGTTGATTCTGAATAGTTATTATAACATTGTAAAAACATTAATTTACTATTTGAGGTTAAAATAGTACATAAAGTTCAAATATTTAATAATCGTGTCTTATCCTAATAATGAAAAATTGAACTTATTCAATAATTAACTTCTCCTATTATTCAAGTTCAAAAGAGATATATTAACGTATGCATAATATATACAAGTAGGTTTAGTAGTTTTCACGACTCGCATTTGCTAACGGGACACATTTATATGACGACTAGTAAGAGATCAGGGGCCTTAGACAAAGTAACAATTAAAAAACGATAACAAAGTTAGAAAAGGCAAAAATGTATGGGATTGACATACGCCGCGTTAGATCACGTGGTCTATCTAATGTCAAGCCCATACATTTTTGCCTTTTCTAACTTCGTTATCGTTTTTTAATTGTTACTTTGTCTAAGGCCCCTGGTGGACCGACAGTCCAAGGGCATTTGACTTTCCACTTCCTGGTTCCAGTTTGCTTTTGGAATATGTAAAATCTCATTTATTTAACCTGCTTCTTGGGATTTACACCTAATATATTTCTTTCCTTTCGTTCTTTTGACTTTTCTTTTTTCTTAGTTTGATATGAATAGACTTGGAAGGATGCGGAAAAGAGTATATGCCTCCAACTCCTATAGTCATCGCTGAAACACATAAGTTCACATATAACTATTCACCGTGATCTCTTGAAGTGTGGTAACTTCCCCGGTGCGCGATGGCCCAATGATGTGCTGGATGAAATGGATGTGCTGAAGCGTGCTCTACTCGCACATTATAAAAGCGTTATACATTTGCTAGTTTAGACAAGTTGTAGTCGAATAGTGCATAGTTTGAGAAACATGTTAGTGAAGCAATAGCTTCACTAACATGTTTCTTAAATTGATTGATTGATTTCATGATTGTTAAAATATATAACAATGTTCACGGCGTTAATTGAACTTTTACTTTGTACCTAGATACCTATTTAATTAGATACTATATTGTTATTAGCCTTTTTTAACTAAAGTTACATTTTAATGGATTCTATTTCAATGTGGTGTAAATGCCTTACATGAAAATATAGAATTAAAAATTAAATTAACATGTTATCAACAATATTCCAAGAAATCTGGAAAAGCTATTCTTCGTGCCTGTCTGTATAATCTGTAAAATTTAATCCAGGGGCGATCATCCGTTTTTAGAGGTAGAGAACAACAAACTTCCCTCTTATTTAATTTACCTCTCACAACAACTTCTGTGTTTATCTATAGTTGGATATAATAGTTTAGTAATGTAAAAGTTTGTTATATAATAGTTTAAAATAATTAAAAAAAAAATTATAAACGGGTAATATAGCAAAAACTGAAATAATGCAAATTTTTATATAAAATAAGTACTCAGAGTTTACAGTCTTCTTTGTTAGAAACTTCACAAAGTAAATGTAAATGGAAATTAAGAAAAGTAGCAGATGATTTCACAGTGATGTGCTTAACTTGTCGAATTTTACGAAGGTGATATACGGGTATAAAATAAAACGTGCCTTGAAAGCAAACATTAGCGTTCGGGTGAGGTTTCATTGATACTACAGAGTACATTTCATTTTATTTATGTTGATATTTTTCGATTTAAAGTATTTTTTAACATTGATAAATTGCACTTCTGAACGCATATATGTATACTATGTATATTGAATACGGAATTAATTAGACCAAGTTAGATTACATAGAGGAAAAATGAAACGATAGTTCGTTTTGTTCGCCCTGCTTGTATATTACAGAAGCCATTCACAATATAATATTTATTGCACTTAATATCATTGGATTCAAACGACCGGAACGAAGATTCTTTCCCCTTTTCCCTGTACTCATAACAAAAACATAATGCAATAAAAGAAAAATTAAAAAACTAGCTGTAAAGTAGTAGGTGCATTATCGTAATAAAGTAGTAGAGATATCTTAAAATATATCGCCTAATGTGATCACAGCCTTACATTTTTCGTTGCACGAGGTCAGAATTCATTTCAGAAGTCTTTGCACAAAGTGTGGAAAGCTGACCACATCATTATATAAAGTGTAGATAGTGACTATAAGTATATCGCAGGATTTCAGCACTTTACCGTTGTGTTAGCTCTTAGCGGTATACAAAGTTTTTATATAAATATATTGAAATACACCAGTTTTATTTATTTATATTTTAAATAATAATTAACAAAAAAAAAAAAAACAATTGACCACCTTTAACTTCTTAGTTAAAGCTAGTTTTCTAATCCAAAATGAAAATGTTATTCCCTATATCAGAAATATAGAGCGAAAATTGTTTTCAAATAATGCTATGATGTTCCAAAACTTGGCATATGCTTTGACCTAGGTATATTATAATTAACTAATAATATATAAATATTAAATAAACTATCATTACAATATATTTCTGACACCACGAACCGTAAACTTATTCCGGTCCTGCGGGAACATGAAACTTTTTGTTGCAATAAGATTTATTCTTATTCTGTATAAGATTTCAAATAACTTGTTCAATGTTTTCCTATCTTAACTAGAAAGTTCCGAATATTCGCACGTGAACTTTCCACGAGGGTTCCAATTCGAACGAGATAGGAAATGCAATAGATAAGTAGTTTATAATAGCAGTTGGGGGAAATGGCACTCGAACGATAGCACTTTAGAAGTCGCCACACTTTGTTAGTCAATTGCTGAACTAGTTATTTTACGGAATGGCCGCATGTAGATCGTCTGCGAGATATTATTGAGGTACTTTAGATCGAAGTGCAATAAGATAAGATCGATTTTGTAACGTGGTAACGGCATTGTTTTTTAGGGGATAGGTAGATGGCACTAGAAACTTTTAATGAATAGGAATATTTTCCTCTTAGAATGGTTACGAAAGGTTTGGATATCCGAATGCAAGGTACATTGACACAAAAAAATTACAACTTCAAAATACATTGACTTTTATAGCTCTCCATAATTTTATACAAAGATTATTTGAGCTACCTACTAAAAAAAGACTATTATAATTTTTAAGCGGTCTTAGGACATCGTATATTAGGAGCAGTTATATCATTAATGTTTTACAGTATCCATAATTATTCACTCTGCTTATTACTTATAAACAAAGTTTGCAGTGTGATATTATTATTTGGTTCAAATGGATTAATAAGATAGGTACAGTAAATAAGACTTTAATCCAGACGAGGGCCGTATTCCGTCGGGCGGCTTGTTTTAGAGAACTCTCGTATAAATGTGATTATAAGATAGGCTGATGGGGTCACCGGAACAGTCACTAATCGGATGAAACAGAGGATTGAAAATGCTACTCTACGATTTGCCAATTTGGTTGGAGGAAATTGGTACTTAGCAATCTCGTTTCCACGTTTTGACGTCGAACCGACACGGCTGCGGTAAAAACTAATAAGGTCTGTATTTGATTTTACCAGGTATTAGGTGTATTGATTTTATTACCAGACATACGTTATTTTGTACTCTATGTCTTATCCTACTTGTCTATGAAGTTCACAATCAAAGTGTATTTCTAAATACGATATCTACGATTTATGAAAACTTTACCAAATTAACAGTTCAACAAGTATTTCAATACTAACTTATAGATTAGTCATTTGCATTCCATACTAATTTATGAAACATCTTATACTAAACACCGATGCCTTTCAATTTAAGCAATATGCGCATAATATATATCCGATACAGAGTGGCTTTCAGTTTTTGGAAGTTTAGAGCCATGTTTTAACATGAAAACGGAATGGGTCCTGTTATCATGTCGCAATATATTTTAAACTGGATAGCGGAGCTAATCCCGGCTTACAAACTTACTACCGGATAACATTAATTGCAATAATCTGTTACGAGATGAAACAATTTTCCTTTAGCATTATAAGTAGGTACATTGATGGTATAAGAGTTTTGTTATCGAAAATATTAATAAGCTCTTTGAGAGTTTTAACGTAATGCTATTATTAAAGGAGAATAATACAGTTTATGTATTTAGAGTTTTGCATTAATATATTATAGTACGCTAGGTTTTTGTTTTAGGTTTACGTTATCAGACAAATTATACGTTATTGTATCATATGGGTGCTTTTCCGCTAATAATGTGCGAGGATGTGTAGCTAGAAATGTGTTTGTAAATAACCAATATTATGCCTATAACAATCTTTCTATGAATAATGTAGAGCTATATTTAGACTATTATCTACTTTAGATTTATCTTTGTCAAACTACTACTACTACTACTACTCCTGTGGCGCTGAAACCCCGAAGTGGGTCTTGGCCTCCGAGACGAGAACTCTCCACCTTCCCCGGTCCTGAGCGGTCTCTTGCCAATTGTCATTGGCTTGGAGCTTACTCAGGTCCCTCTCCACTTGATCGCGCCAGCGATACTTGGGTCGACCAACTGGCCGTCGGCCCGACGGACGACCCAAGTATGCTCTCTTCAGACCTCGCTCCTCACCCATTCGCTCTACATGCCCGAGCCAACGTAGGCGTCGTGATTTTATTTCCCCAAGTATATTTGGCTCGGCCATGAGTTTTTCTAAATCGGCATTCTTACGGACTTTCCAGCTTCCATCCTCTTGTTGGATAGGACCAAAGATCTTCCTAAGAAGCTTTCGTTCGGTAACTAAAAGGTTACGCTCTTCGTTCTGGGTTAGGGTCCAGGCTTCACAACCATATGTAAGTATTGGTCTTATAACCGTCTTGTATATCCGCAGTTTGGTGTTTTTACTTAAAAGCCTGGACACGAGCACTTTATGCAAGGCTGCACCACACTTGAGGGTATTTTGGATGCGGATTATGATTTCTTCCTCTCTGGTGTGTGCATCAGTTATCGTGCAACCCAGATATCTGAAGCTAGCTACTCCCGCGTACGTCGTATCTCCAACCTGTAGGTTTTGGCGCTGCGTTCGTGTGTCCCTATAGCGCTTCATGTGGAGATATTCCGTTTTTTTGACATTTATCTTTAGTCCGACCTTTTCTGCTTCTTCTTTCAAGATCTCAGCGGCTTTGCTAACTTTAATCTTTGTTTTTTTTAATCTTTGTCAAAACAAAATCATTATTTATAATGATAGTTGTATTTACCTAGTATTTAGTTCTGAGTAGGAGCGGTGAAATGAGGTTTCTGTTTAATTTCTCAGACTAAATTCATAGATAACATCTACCGCTGTACACATTTTACGCTCGTGTAGGTATTATAACTTGTAGTTTACTTTCCCGAAGTCAATCTATTCTCAGAACATAATTCAGTTATTTTTACACTTTTTTAATAGGTATATATTTTAATGAGGGCGAAATTTGGTGTATTTTTTATGATTATAGCAACACTATCCATCTTATAGACGCAAATAATTATTTACTATATTTGCGTGAGAGAAGAGTACATTTCTTTTGTTAATTTAAACTCAAAACTTGCTCAGTTTTTGTAAATACAGCTTAGGTAGGTACATGTATATTTTACATCTTTTATCCCGGGCCAACCCAGAGCAGTAAGTCTACTTATATAAGACTAAACACTATATGTATACGTGTGTATTACCTACATTACAAATGCATCTTCACTAACCACGATTTGTGTCCAATTTCACACGTTACAAATGAACAGTGTTTCATTCGATTGATTCCAGATTTCTCTTAACCGAGTTGTAGATTTCAAACCTTACGGGATTGATATTTGATTGACAATTACTATACTGTTCTCGGGTTCAATTCTTGTGTCGATCAAACTGCTATTTGCGATGTAAACGTTCACCTCGCCTACATGAAAGGAGATTTTGTGGAACATTGTAGGTACGTCATATTGAAGGAATATGCCGAGTCACTGGAAAGAATTGACACGGACGAACCTTGTACACAATTACAATTAACGTGATGGTGATTTATTATGAAAAATGGACGAGTAATTTAATGTCTTTTTCGTGAAAATGATAATTGCATGAAACTTTGTTACGTTTCGGGAAGCTATGTATTTATAATTTTAATTAAAAGGATTTAAATATGTGTGTAAAGAAAGCCTAGTAACGGTAATAAATGTAAATTAATTCCACCTAAGTCTATCAATATTTCTTAATGTCTATTATATTGTTTAATGTCTGTTAAAAGCCCCAACCTCCTGACCCACCAATCAAATAGAGATCGAATGGTTCATAAGGTATTCCTATACTTAACTTCAAAACAAATATGGACCACGATAGCGAAAGTTAACTCAATAACATAGTTATCATACGGTAACTGCTGAACTCCAAGTTTTACTATCAAAAAAGTATAGCTATCTCCTCAGATGGTACTGTAAAGATTATTGAATTTCACCAACATAATCCAGCAAACGCCAGATGCGTCCATCTCTCAGCGAATGATCGGCAATTTCTCTATTTACTCAGCAAGGGCGAACCCGGATAACTGTATATTTATTAAATGGAAAAGAGCCCTTAGTAAGCGCCTTCGAACCTCAGATCCTTTGTTAACCTTTTATCGTTAATTTGCTTCGTATTTGATTAGATAATATAATAAAGATTATTTAACACTGATTGGATTATTCTGAATACAATCTGGCTCAAAAGGCACCGACTAATAAGAGAGTAAGTTAATTTCATTTTTATATAGATATCTGAAATGTAATGAAACCATTTATAAACGCAGACGACCTTATAATAGCCCGAAATAGATTTTCATTACAGCGAAGATATTTCTATATGAATTGATACATGAAAAGGAGCGACTATTGATAAATTAAATAGGATCTCGGTGCTTGTATTCATGCTTATATTCATCGCATATACTTTGCTGCAACTCATCTTTCACAACAACAGCCTACGCAAATGCAAAGGCTCAAAACTAATGACCCTTAACTCTAGCACAGTCCTTTTTCCCACAAATAGCGTAGGTATAAAAACTTTCCTTTTAACACAGTTGCTAGCATTCATAATATGAAGAAACGATCAAATGCACGGATGATTATGCTCCATTTGCCATACGAGGGTACTTTATGCTCTAGTATAAAAGTTAATGAGCATTACATGGTTTTATTTTAAAACAAGACGTGCCACTTGAGTCGATGAAAAGGTTCACAATCCGTTTTTATACGCAGTTTATTCGAATCGTGACAGAATAAAAAGTTCCTAAATTGGAATCACTTGTTTTATTGAAATGGTTAAAATGCTCAATTATTATTCAAATTTTCTTGAATATTACATGTCTTTAATAATTAAATTATTAAGCTAAGTTGTTAATGTAGAACAATTAACGCTAAGGGATTAACACTGGGAACATTTAATATGCAGTCACTAGAGTATAATGCATAATGTAAACACGCTTAATAGATTATTGTTATATTGTCCTTCCTCCTTTAAGAATTTTTATTTTAATATTTTTTACGAATTCCATTAACAGACATTCCAGTAACATAATATACCACATTCACCTTAATTTTCCTATTCAATCATTATACGTTCTTTCGTCAAAAGCGTTTAAGACAGGTTTTCATAACACGGTTTAAGTTGCTGACGTAAGCAGAAGTTCAACACAGTAACTTCTAACATTTCACGGTGGTGTTAAATTTGTAATTCCACTAAGTGTCCTTTAAGCTCTTGAATAAGGCGGAAGAGCTTTGCCAAAATACTTCAATAGATTGGGCAAATATCACCGGTGTTATTCTTTGTTTATTTAGGTGCTAATGTTCTACCTATGATTAATTATTAATACCTTGTAATAAAATTAATTATTTCTTTGCAAAAGTAAATAAACGTTTATTAATACTACACAAAATACTAGATAAAAACAAATTAAGACATAAAATATGCCTTGAAATAACCTAAATATTCATTTCAATTTATAATGGACAATTAGCACTTCTGTCTTAGCTATTAGAATAAAGGAAACATTATTATTTCGCGGGTGACAAATTCGTTGATAATTTTACTGAAGCCGTTTCGTAGATGGAAATTTAGTAGGACGAAAAATCACATGAGTTATTCAAATGAATATCGCTACGACACGAAACGAAATCGAAAAATGGACTTGGAGTTATTGGAAATATTTCAATTCAGACGGAAACAATATTAGGTGTATGAATAAAATTCTCATACAAATGAGACAAAGGATGGCAGATCCATTACTGGCAATCATTTCTTGACAAATTTAGTGCGCAATTGGAAAATTCAGAACATCGACTAATATAAATTTGCACGTCAATTCGGATTATGCGATTTGTATGTACAAGTCAATCGTCATTTGTTAACAAAATCTTTGAGTGAATTTCTAAGTTCTTTTTACAACAAATTAGGATATTTGTGAAAATGGCTACATGGCCGGACGTTTGGGACTATTACACTTTCAAACAACTATAGTTTTGGGATAAATTTATAGATAGAATTAGACAGGCCTAACAAACTTAATGTTCTTGTGTTATTGTAACGATACAAAGGTATTTAATTTGGTATTGGTACATCTGGAAAATAAAAGCATGTTTATTTTTAATTATACACTTATTTTTTTTAATATTATCCTCATTATTGTGCAATAACTATACCTCTGTATCAGTTATAAGCCTTTCTCTTCTTATGTAGACTGCGTTAAATAAAGTTTAATAAAGATGCAAGGAAATAAGATTGGTTCCAATTTAAAGCGTCTTTTGACAACGTCTGACACTAATACATTGCAGATTCTCGTCACATACACCGTTTGGTTCCAACATCACGTTACTGCAGTCGAGATACTTGCAGTTGAAACTTAAAAGAATTCACTATGACGTAAGTGTAAGCGTAGAGACACGTCCGTCCCACAGTTTTTGGAGCGTGCATTTATGATACAGCGAGCGTAACGTTTCCTTGTTAAACAAAGATGAAGGTAAAAATATTGGTGGCCTTCATTCACCCCTGTTCAGGAAAAAATGATGTAAACCAGTCACGTACTACTATGCTCTACTACGAAAATTTGATAACTTACTAACAATAAATCAATCGGATCGGTAAAAAAATGTGTAATGTATTTTCTGATAACTAATGATTTTGAAACAGTTTATATTTTGTTCTGAAGAATTGTTTTAATTTTCTTTATAAAGAAACAAAAAGCTAAGATCGCGTGACCGCCACAAATTGTGTAGTAAGGTGATTCGTGATCCTTCTGCACTAGAAAAATAATTGCTCTTGCGTTTTTCTGTGCTCCTTTTTATTACACGAATGCAACAGGGTAAATGCAAATCCTGCTTTATAAAATTCATTTTTATAAAGGCTGCCATATTTTTCAGTTATCATGCATTTTCTTTGGTGTAAGAGCCTTCGTAGGAAAGCGAAGTTTTATTTATCTTCTGTGACGTGAAAGTAAGCTGTGAAGTAATTTAATTGTGTCACAACTGCGCTCCTTTTGTTATATTTTCCTTTAAGTGGTTTTCTTTGCAAAATGATGAGCTATTTTTATGATATCACCAAATATTATAATCCTGCTCTTATCATGAAATGAATCAGAATTTTCTTTTGGATACACTATGTAAGATATTAATTTCAAATATTTATAATTCTTATAATAATATAATAATTCTAGTTGTTGTAAATTAACTACAATAATATGTGTGTGTGTGTGTGTGTATTTTGTTATAAATTAACTACAATAATATACGTAATAGACCATAGTATGTAATGTTCATAAATTATAATTTTTCCCGAATAAAAAAAGCAGATAAATCATAGTAGATTATTTTTGTAGTCGTAAAAAGAGTTGCACATTATTGTGAGCTTTGGGCTATAATAAAAATCTTAAAAATGCAAACAAGTTTATTTAAAGCGCCGCAATTCGCCAATCCAGAAAAATCCGCCAGTCTCGCTTTCCCTTCAAAGGAAGGAAATCACCATTTAATATACAAACCAGATTACTTGTCCCGGCGCACGGCGACGGGTGGCTATAAGTTTTTTCAAGAATTTTATCCTCTGGCAGAAACTATATAATCCGTACATCCTTCGCAGATGTAATCCTGACATGCAATCTCCGGTGCCATCAATCAGGAAGACGGAGACCACCTATTGTGCGAGCGAGAGGAAGCGACTGTAATTATTCGCGAATGTCAGATCGAAGCGCGGATAATGTACGCACAATTACGCGCGCGTTCGCGTTATTTCATTTGTGTTCAAAATATGAAAGATACTTAACGTTTGAGGAAATTGAGATGAATATATAGGCGATGCTGTCAATGTTTTATTACTTTTTTATTGGATTGTAAATATTCACATACCTTGATGTACTTATAATGGTTATTGGAAAAGCGGATGAAAATTTGTTTGTTTCCCAAAAATGTATCAAACGAACCAAACGAATATTTGCTTTGTAATCTTACAAACTGTTGTACTTAGTTCAAACTTAGTTTTTCTTAAGTATATGTCATAATTTGTATCCAATGGACCAATATAATATATTGTGCACGTGTATCCCTAATGATTATTAATATTATTATCTGTTGACATTAACGCAATTATGTTCCAACTTCTGAGTATGAAACGTGGATTTGTTTTGCTACATGAATTATAACATAACATGTTTTGATTGTAAAAGCTACGATTCCATTTATTTCACTAATTAGGATATTATCCCTAAATATTACTTCAAGCACGAATGATTTACGTGTTTGAAAGGTTCTTTGAAAGGCAATTTTGGGAGTCAATGTCTCTATTGAGTTATTATGTAGTTGCAAATATTATGAAAATATTATAATTTGTTTTCTCATGCGGCTTAAAGTTATTCTTAGCTTACTACGTAAACACTTTCGTTTACGCTTCATTGCTTCAATAATAATTATAACAAAACGTTGGAAGTGTTTTATCAAAGAATTAAGTGAATTAAGTATAATATATCAAAGAATTAAGTATAATATAATTAATATGTTATAATGCTGGGTTATAAATACAATTGGGTACATAGTTTAACTTTTTTTTCTCAATTTATAGCAATTTGATAAAATTATTAACGTTAAATAATATTTTTTTTTATTAAAAGCGTATTGTTATTTTTACTGTAATGTAACTGAAACTTAGTTCTTATCAGAACAGATAAATATCTGTTCTGTGAATACATAATTTATTTACATTTACAGCAGTATAGACATAACAAGTACAAGTATTTATTGCTCCCAGTTAAGTTAATAAATATTGGCTTCTTCAACAAAAATAAAGTTTCGAAGTTATATTATTTCCGAGGAACGATAACTTGCTTAGCATTAATACAATAGAGGCGGGACGTAGATAAAACTTTAAATTGGCACGTCAAATAAATTCCCGTCATTCGTAAATACTTTACATAGATTGAATCCAGGGAATTCTCCAGCAGTCGCGGGAGAGCTGTTCCAATATAAGAGAACTGGATCGCTTTTGACGGCTGCGAACCCGATTTCAATTCCACCGTTTCCTTATATCTGTTTAATTTTATATTTAATCAAAATACTGGTTGGTATTGACGGCTGGAGCTAGAATGAATGTTGTTATTAGCTTATTGCCTTATAATTAGGTTGTCTGTTGAGACCTGGTCGTTTCCATGATCTCTTAAAGCATTTTAAAACGCGGGCAGATTTAATACATATCTAAGGAAGATTATAACTGTGATTATATTAAGACATCGTGATTCTTTTCATGTTGACGAGATACTTATTCCACAATTTATGCTTACAGCTACTTTAGTGAAATATTTTCCGAATTAGGCCAATTTCTTGTTAATTGCCCTTCGAAACCGTTACTTAGTGACGTAAAATTGAGAAAGTTATAATTATATTCAGATCTTCAAAATATTGTTAGAATACTGTCGGCTCCAGAACAAATTACAAGTGACAGCAATATTGAGAGGTAAGTGACGAAATTATCGTGAAATTTGTATTTATTTTTACTGTTAGATTTATATTGTCTTCTTTAATTAATTTTAAGAGAAATAAATTGTTGCTTTATTCTCCTAAAGAAGATATTCTTGTACTACTAAGCAATATTTTTATTAAAAAACCTTTAATATTAGTTGATTTTAAATAACGCTTTGCTTGTTTTCAGGTTTCAGTCCCGTCCATAATCATTTCGTCATAACGATAACGCTTCTAAGGCTGTGTCCGCACTGACAGGCGGCTTGTAAAGCGCCTAGAGCTCGGCACATACCGCCTGGCTGCTTGCAAGGCATCATGATAGGCATTGAAAGCTTTGTGTGTACTTTGGTTATTTGCTAGGCCTTTGACAAGATGTCATGACCATTAGTCAATTAATTTATTTTTTTTTTTTTCATATGAATGGAGACAAATATTAATTAGTCTCTATTGCCCTATTTATAACCAGCTTTAATATCAATCCTAAATTATGTGCAATACACATTTTATAGTGTTAAAATAAAATATAAAGTCGCGTCTTCCCGTAGCATCATTATCAGCTTAGAGTTGCGTTTTTGTAACGACGCGACGTTCGAATATCCATATTGTATTTTTTGTGGACAAAGATGCTACAGGTGCTACGTAAGTGTGTAGCAGCATTTGTTTAATTTGTTTGTGTGATATTTAGGCCTAAAAACATAGAGAACGGTATTTATTAAAAGGTGTAGTAATAAGTAGCTTATCTTTTGTTCCAATGTTTAACTATTTCAAGATTGTTTCAAATTTGTAAGATAATATGTTTAGAAAATACCTTACCGTAGCATTTAAATGTAAAACAATCCTTATTCGTCTACATATCATAATCACGCGACAACGAAAGAACAATAGACAAATTCCACAATTCACAAAAGACAACAGAACGTCCCGCTCAAAATAGTTAGTAAGCGCTCGAATAATAAAGCAGCCTAATTTAAAGAGCGACAAAGCGAGTTAGTGAAATTCCCCACAACGTAGCATTCGATAGGCGTGATTCGTGTCCGAACCGTGAACACCGGACACGCTACTCTGTAATCTGTCCCCTAGAACCGTGTGCTGCATAAATTAGCTGTAGTTAAAAGCACCCTTTTAATGGAAAGGCCAAATGAATGGGTAACATCGGTCGACACTAACGCTTTGTGAAATTCGGGTTGAAATCGCACTAGTGTAATACTAGGAGCCGGCGCGGTGACCGCAGGCATTTAAAATTGCGCTCTGCTTCGACGCGCCGTTTAATCGACGGGACGTTTGTAACGGAAATCGATGTTCAATTTGACAAACGAAGTATTTATAGTTTGTTCCCAATGCAAATCCGCTTTGGTACGTAATGCGGCTAACCAAACGTAAGATCTTGGATCATTAGGATTTGAGCTGATCGCTGTCGGTTCGTCTGATTGCTGTTATCAATGCAACACAATTTAGCGTAATATTTCATTTAAATCAATAAAGCTAATAAATATTCAATAATCAAAAAATCCTCAGTTGCAATGACATATCACTATGGAGAATTGAATCTAATTCGAGTCGATTTTTATGCTATGCCATCATTAAAACCATCAAACCATCAAATTAAATATTATTAAATATAAAAATAAAAATGCAAATATTTAAAAACCAGATATACAGCAATATTTGTTACAGCGACTTTTTATTTATTTTTTTAACTTGAGCGCTCTGCGAATCAACTACTCTGGACCCGACAAATGAGGGCTGGGAATTAGATTACTTCTTTTCAACGCGTGAACGAGCAAAATGCGACAAACAAATTTATTCCATAATAGTTTTTGATAAAGTACACAGTTCCTAAATTAATTTCGCCAAATATCTACGCGTTTCGCTAAAGGAATTTCATGAAACCTTATCTTTTTCAATCAAACAAACAAAAAGTTAGCGCTTCAACATTAAATTACAAAAAAGGTATCTACTATTTCAATGGCTTAATAAATTCTAAGATAAAAGAATCTCATTTTATATTTCTCAAAGGATCTTGGATTTTGCATTGTATTCAAATTACCAGAGATAATTAACAAAACTTTATAGCATTCATTAAAATTCTCCTTTTGATCTAAACCCAAAATTTTATTAAGTGTTAACCAACGAACTCGTCCTTTGAACGAACTTTGATTGAACGCTTAGATACACCATTGAATTCCCTCGCCTTAGACGAAGTTTTAGATTGGAGTCACATTTATGGTTGAAGTATTATTTTTTATGATAATCACAATTCTCTTCTTATCTTAAAAACAAACTGGTAAAACAATTTTTAACTAATAATAAACATAAAAAGTGAAAATATTGTTTTGTAAGGAAATAAAATGTTAAGTGTTGCACTGTTTGCCAATAAGGAAACGAAAGAAAAAAAGACGTGTGGCACTCGGGGACTGCCGCGGTAAAGCTATTGCATAGCATGCCTTCAAGCCACACCTCCGAGCCCGTCGGAGTGGGGAGCGTGAGGTTTTTTCGTTACGGAATTTCTCGATTCGGTCCCCGCGCTCAAGGCCCGCGATAGAAGCTATGCAATAGCTTAATAATCATAGTAGTCATTAGCCGGGTTGCCAGAAGCCTCGCGAAGTCAAAATACCCGATATTATTTTTGGTTAGCACCTCGGTTGTTTAATATTGCGACGACAAGATACCTACCTAAGTTCTAGCCTAAAATTAGTATTTCTTTACCTAACAGGCTACTAGCCTAAAGGTTTACAAAATACATATATTTAGGCCGCTTAAACAATTTGAAAATAAGATAAAATTTATCAAAACCCCTAATCAATTTTGACGGAGGTACAACAGATTAAACGTAAACATTCAAAACAATTAATTTTGTTCTAAATATAATATCAAGAAAAACACGAGTTCCGTATTATTATTATGCAAAGAGAAGTTAAATAGCGTAACGGAAGGAATTCAGTTTAGAAAGGCGAGGCAATATAGTCCAATTAAAGTTTATAGAAAGTTAAACCACTGAATAGTCGAGCCAAGATTTAATTAAAATCTGATATTTAATCTCGTTCGTGGTCTCATTTATTAATTGACGTATCTTGTAACTATCTTATTACAATTGGGTATTTGAATAAAACAATTTTTTGTGCTAAATGGAAAGATTATATATTAGTTTTATAACAAAACTATTTTTTAAATTTTTTTTTGCAATAATTCAAAAGTTATTTCAAAATAAAAATTAGTCTTTGAATCCAGTACCGAAGACACACCGACAACTCCCGAAGCGTCACCCGAACGCGTGTGACGTCATAATGTTAGTTTTCACTCATTGCAGTTGATAGAAAAACGTATACAACTATAACATTTTGACGTCACATCTATGGTGACCAGTCATGGCGCGTTTATAGTCACGTGATTTTAATTTTAATTTCATCAATTTTTAATTGCTTATAATTAATTGAAAAAAAATTTTTTTGGAGTTTTTTGCATTAAATATCAATATTATTAATAATAAAGTTTTAAAATACATAAAAAAATCAATAATTTTTTATTATTCAAATACCCAATTATTCCACGTATCATATACCTTGCTGTTACCCCTGACGTCACTATTATTAAAATAACATCATTCCATTTTTATAACGCAGTTCATAGCTTATTTGTGTACAAAATGCTTTTAAACTCTATTAAGCAATTTGGACGTAATAACATAGACAATTAATGTCAATAACACATAAGTAAGTGTTCACATTATCACATTTGTTTGACGAATGCAATTTGTTTCAATTTTTTTTTCGTCATTGTAATTCCACCTCAATTTTTGTATTATTACCTTATTTTATGTCCTTCTCTGGCTCACTAAGATTCAAAGTTCACCTTTGCGCAGCGTAATTTTTATAAACTTGAAGGCGTACATTATCTATATGAAATTCCTAACAAAATATTCATTATAGTTATACACTTACCTGTAGAAGCTCTCCGTACACAGGTATAACGCACATTCACTTGACCGATATTTTACATCATTTAAACCGACCTCTATTAGGGTCTGTTATTCTTGGTATCGTTTTTAAAAGCATTCAAATTAATGTTCATATTATATATAATTTTAACTCAAACTCTATTTATAAATTCTTGGAGTAAACTTTTATATTGAACACATTTTATACATGTTTAGTTTGCTGTTTATGCATTCGTTAAATACGTCATATTGTGCTCTTTTTAAAGTGACAAATCTTGCTAGAATTCTCAGAAGTCTCATTGGTACTTTTGAAGTTTAAAATATGAAATGAATACAATTTAATATAGTTAGATAAATATTGAATGAAGTGGCTTTTTATTATTATGCTACGAAACTACTACGAAATTGCTACGCAAAAAGCTTACTATCTTGCTACTGTTTATTTCGTTCCTTTATGATGGTGTTTTTCTTCTTCGTTAAGTTTTATTAGGTATACACGTGCTCGATAAAAATTTATTATCAGAGCAATTAACTATGCTTTTTCTAAATATTTTTGATGAGTACAATAATACTCTGTATAAACACCATGGCATATTATTGTCTATTTATTCATATTCCTTCAATATGTTATAATATGTCGTCTGTTTTGACTTGCGTTCTGCTAGTCTTCTTTTTTAGTTTTGCATGCATACGCTCCAAGTTAATTAAAGGCTAATAATTTCATGGAACATAAGAAAATATTATTCCACGTAATGGAAGCAAATGAAACCGTTGCTCGTGCTGGTTAGCTTTACAATGCTAACAGCTATTTCGAGCATATTTTATCATGTAAAGCGGATTAACCACTCAAAACGGACGGAGACTTGGAGGTTGTCACCTCATTTTTTATGCAGATTGACTTCAGAAAGTTTTCATAGCAGTGGCTGTGAATCGTAACTGATTTTAAACTTGCAGCTACCGCGAGTAATTAATTGTGTTATTTAACGTTCTTTTTCTGTTATTTCAGCTCTGACGAGTTTTTCTTCGCGAATTCTATGCGGATTTAAATTTTAATAACTATTTGGAGTGTTTTTAATTAATTTGTCGTGACAATTTCGTATTTTAGGTTGATTTAGATTACGATGTTCTGAAGTCGTGTAAAATGAAAGTAATAGAAATAAACTTAATATTTTTTGTCAAACCTTTTTTAAGATCTTATACGTATAATTGTGTTATAGATATTGTACGGTATGTCAGACAATTAACCTTGACATTATAAATAAAAGTAAATATATTCTTCAAACTGCTATTCAAAATATCAAACAGTATTTTCAGTTTAATCAGACTTCGGTTACCCAAATATTCAGCAGCGAGTGTATGAAATAATTCAGCATGAAATATTAATAAACGAATATTCCACTTTCTACTCTGACAAGATATAATACCACTTACGCAACTTCCCGTCAAAACTCTGTATTCCGTAACACACATTAAAGCTTTTTTATCCCATTATTCTTTCATACGGCTCGTATATTTCTTCGGTTTATCCCGAAATGAAGGCGTGTTTACATAACCTGGATGAACCGCTTACCAAATAATGACGGGAAAAGTTCGCCTAAATTCACACAAGGCCGTTTGATTTGACATCCCTAACCGGGGAATTGGAAATGTCTCGAACAAGGGAATGCCTCATACGTTATTCAACGTCTATTTATTGTGACTTGAAAACCGATCTATCTAGAATCTAACAGCCAACTCAATCTAGGCTAATGTAGGTTCGGTTTAAGATTTTTAATGGAGTTTAATCGATATAATATGTCTATTGATGTACCATAATGCTATGATTAGTGGCTGTCACCTTAAGTATAAAGGTAGGTAAATATTATATAGGGCTAAATAAAGTCTTTCTTTCTTATTCAAACCCTTTCTAAAAGACAAATTGATGAGTTATTATCATCTATTGTGAGCATGTTCAAGTTTCCTTCATTTATTATACTCGTAAACACAAGTAAAAAAAATATTATAAATACGTGTATGTAATTTGACGACCCCTAATTAGTTGCAAAAGGTCTTATTAACTGCGATATCAGTTCCTGGAATTAATTAATATTGTTTAGCGATACAATGAGGAACGCTGCCCATTCGATATATTTTTAATTGCCTTCTGACTTGCTCATTTCACCGTAACAGTGCGCCGTATTCACGTATTTTATTCGCGAATATTAAACGAATATTTTTATTCATTCAAGAAATTCTGTGTTCCATATGTTATAGCTGAAAGCAAAGTAATTACTTACAAAAACTACTTCAACCGGAGAATATGCATTTAGAATGCAAAAATTAATATCATTGTTGTTTGCACACGTACCGTTCTTGTTTTCGCGTAGTTACTGCATTTGTTTTAGTAATAAGTATGATTCACGAAATTATTCATTATTGTAAGGAATGGTAATTTTACATTTAGGTATATAAATCTTAAAATTCAGAATAACATTTGTTTGCAAAGTAGGTAAATACATTTTTTATCTGACTCACTTTCCAATGAGCCCACTATTTGTACGCGATAATAATAATTGTTTAGCAAACTCTTTGATCGAAAGAAGCCTATTTTATTTCACACAACATCAACTATAATAATTGAAAACCACCTCAAGTTAGTAGTAATTATCCATCATAGATAGGTAAAAAAGTATATTATGTCAGGAGTATAACGACAACATTATTTGAGGAAAATGAAATACCTTTTATAAAATAAATGACAGTAAATAACTTATAATGTTACGTCTTGTCTCGTATACCGAAGGGACAAATATTATTTGTTTATCACTATTTCTCTATATTACTTGTCGACAGATAATATTTTCTTCTTATTTTCTCGGCGGTTCGTTATCAGAAATCTCTTTTTTAAAATGAGTCTTAAAAAGTTGAAAGATGGTGACTTAAAATTTTGTTTCGAAATAATAGTGTTATGTTTATCTCCATATAGGTAGTTAGCTACTAGTTATTATTCTGAGATATAGGCTTCTTCTTATCGATGGTAATATAAATGATAGAAAATTAAACAGCATATGAGCGGATGGCTCGGTATTGATGTGCCTCCACTAGGCCACGTCAACACTGACTCAGCTGCTTCGTGCAGCATTACATTCGCGAGGCTCTATGTGAATCCGCCTTATGATGAGCCCACCAAATACATAAATACTTACGCCATTACGTATGTTCCGTGGAAATCCTAAAAAAACTGAAACTAAGAAAACTTAAGGGTTAAGAAGAAAAAATTATCTGGTTGATGTGCATGCAGTTCGTCAAATTGAAGTGATTGTTTTTAAGGTGCTTGTTGTTTACCTTGTACAATAAACAGATCGGTGACAAAACAATAATTTCATGAGTTAATCTAATTAAACCAAGTTTTTTTCCCTTTGTTTAACCATATTTAATATTGTGATTTTCTTAACTAGATATACTTAATATAACACGCAAATAGAAAAATAATAAAGAAACTTCTATAAAAGCTATTAATTGGTGTTGTCTTGCTAAAAATAACTTTTCCGCGAACTTAAAACTTCTTGTACCTACCTAGTAATTTATTGATAAACTTTATACTTACCTATTACATTATTTGTATCTGTAAATACTATTGTCTATTAATGAGACATTTAAAAATCGACACAATATAATGTGGGACACCCTGTATAACCATATACAGGGTGTCCCACCGTTGGTATACTAAGCTCAAAGGAGGTTATAGTTTTGCATAGGTACGCTGAGTACGTAAAAAATACTTATAAAATTCCAGACGCATTTTTTTTTCAAATAGATGAATTCTTAAAACTCTATGTGTACACCCCTGACAAGCAACCCGCCCAACTTTATGATTATGCTTTCATGGTCAAAATGCTCACATCAGCGACGGGCCTGCTGCGCGAAGCTAGAGAAAAAAACATGGATTTTTTGGAAAAATTTAGCAAAAATTATTTGACGTAGTTTTGTTGTTTAAGTATTTTTTACGTGATCAGTGTATGCAAAACTACAAGTCCCTTCGCGCTTAGTAGATCGATAGTGGGACACCCTGTATATCGATGTAAAATAATATTTCGATGTTAAAGTTTATCATTGTACCTTTAACAGAGAATATTCTTTTCATTTTACATGCACAAAACATGTCGTTTGAAACATCTTCGTAAAACCCGTCCTTTGGCTTACAGGATACATCCACACATAGTTGTTAGGAATCGTACAGGAACATTAATTATGTACGACGGTCGAATACTCTGACGTAAATGGATATTTCTAATTAGAAAGTATACAACAGTGTAACATAATTAGCCGCTAACTAACTTCCTGTCTCAAAATTACGTAATCTCTCCTATATCAAATAAACATAAATGCACAGTTATAAATGTCAAGCAAATTACAGCCAATGGAGAATTGATTAAGAAATTAAATACTAAATGAGGCCATTATTAAAAAATCATGGAACATAATTCAATTTTCGCATTTCATTACGAGCATAATAAACAAACAGTGCCCAGAGAATCGTTTTGGATTAAAAATGTCATTCAACAAAATGTTTGCCTTTATAATTGAGTGTGGAAATGAAAAGTGCTTGTGCGTGAATTTTATTCAGCAGTTTTAATATCATTGGACGAATGTTGTTTTTTTGTAATTGTTTAGTTAAGCCCAAATAATATTACAGACACAAATACTTACTTATCTGTAGAAAAAATAAATGGTATATATTTAGCTCGAGACCTTGTACAATGTACATGTACCGAAAAGAAATTCTCCCCAAGGATTAACATTCAAAATGAAGTTGTTTTAAACGAACCTACAAAATCGTGAACAAAAAATAACTGATTTCAAGATCGCGGTAAATATAACTTTTTGTCTGATTTCATTTTATATGCAAATAATATTAACAGCTCAAAAGGCTCTCATTTACCAGCGAGTCACCACGAACCCTTAGCTCATTTTTTATGTAGATTGCGTGGAAGAAAAGTTTCAAAATATCAGCCGTTGACATTTGAGGACCCTGCAACAAACACTATTGAGATTTCATATTTGGGAACGATGTTTTTGCACAATTGTGACGTGATTGCATCTTTTCTATATTGTATTCTTTCTACAAAATATGGTTAAACATTTTTACATGTTTTATTTCGTTGCTCAAATAGATTTATAGATATGATTTAACCATACTCATTAAATAGCTATTGAGTATGATCTTTTACAATCACAGAGTTCTTCGTGTTATATTATAAAATTATTTGGCTATAAAAATCTATATAATAACATAAAAATTTGGTGAATGAAATTTCTTATTCCGGACCAAAACTAGCAAATAAAAACTAACTAGGTAACACAGAAAACTAAAATTTTATAAAAATCCAAACTAACCACATGTTCCAGAAGAATAATAAATTACTTCCTAAAAATCCTCGTGAAAGCTAATTCCGATTTTCATTTTAAAATATACGAGTTGTTCGTTAGCTATTAGCGGAAGCCGACAGTATGCATTACTGGGAGCGAGATTTTGCATTTCCATCTTATTGTTGCCCCTCCCTCGTTTGGATGCAAATATTTTAACTTAATTATCAACGTATATGTGTATTAATTAATGTGAAGTACGCATTTAAGTGACTGAAGCAACGTTTTGTATAACGTGGATGTCAACGAGCCAACGGAAATTCAAATTCGAATTTCTTCGATAAACCAGGGGAGTACTAGTTCTAATATATCTACTATATTTAACACTATACACAACATTCGCATTCATTTTAACTAATAACACTGCTCATATTTTATGAGTAACGTCATAATAAATACATGAGCGCATAGTTATCGTCTCACTTTGCTTGACAAGTTGGAAGCAATTTAGAGGACAAAAACTAATAGCTCCAGACAAAATATACTTCATTTCTACTAAAAAACTACTTTTTATCTATTCACTATCTATCTAACACAAGTAAATTTTAGTATTATTGCATCATAAATACAATTTTTTAACATCTATTTCACCTGTTTCAGCAATTAAAATTACAACATGCTGACCCGCAAGGCAGTGGCCAAAGACATGGAAAACAAACTAAAGGCCACATTACAGGATTTAAAGGCTTCACAATCCCTGTGTGAACAACTTTTGCTGGAGAGAGAGGAACATGAACTTGAAATCCAGAAAATAATAAAAAAGAACACAAGTTTGAAGGCCGAGCTAGCTGAACTCCACACTCAATATATGGACAGCCAAAACAAGTGCACAGCCCTCCAAGACATTGTTGACAGCTTCCAACAGTGTTCCAATGACCACGAGAAGGCTCTCAGTCGTATCGTTGAACTGGAATGCAGTTTAATGGAGGTTCAAGAGGATAACTCCAAGCGGCTATGCAATTCATCCAACAGTCTTTATGGTGAACTGGTTGAATGTGGACAGTTAAGTGGTTTTGAAAACAGTAGAAACATTAAGTTCAATTCACACAACAAATTGAAAAAATATCTTAGATTAAGTAAGTTTATAAAACGTACAAAATCAATTATTAGAAATAGATTTTCATGGAAAAATGTAGTACAATTACAAAATAAAAATAACAGTCTTGTGAAAGAGTTAGATAGATACCATAGGGACTTAGAACATTATAAAATGATATATGAAGTGGAAACTACTGAACTGAAGGAGAAAATAGACTCATTAAATGATACATTACATGACCTCAACCAAAAATATTCTGCTGCCCAGTTAGAAATTAATGAACACATAAAAGAGGCAGATTACCTCATAAAAATAAGCAATGAAAATATGGATCGTTTCGAGTCTCTGACCAATAACTATGTATGTAAGTGTTCCATAAGTGACAATGAGCAACCGTCGCCCCATCCCATTGACTGCACTGTAGTGTTGCCCAAATTCAGTCTGGTCTTGCAGTCTTGGTCTTGTTCTTGCGTTTTTGCAAGACCAAGACCAAGAACAAGACCGCGTATTTTTAGCAAGACCAAGACCAAGACTGACCGTGCAAGACTTGAGCAAGAACAAGACATAGCCTGCAAGACTCTTGCGTCTTGCAGCTAGGACTTAGCGCTATTTCACTGAGTAGTTAGGTGTAACAGTTCGGTGTATAGGTAGGAAATCGCTTAGGAATTCTATGAGACGCAAAAAACTGTATCAAAGAATATGAAAAAACTGGACCTATGCGCATTACGACTAATACCATAAACATAGCGAATAAAAAAATATCTATTAAAATCAAACTGAGTGCATGCATTTAATTATGTTTTAACCATCGGCACTTTGATAATGCGGCATCAAAGGTTTTGTACTTACTTCTCAAAGAAATTTGCCGCTTTTCGGAAGTACATGGTTATGATACACGCGCCGGCGGCTTCTTTTGAAATCTAAAACAATCGTTGCCGCCACGCCGAAATCATAACATTTGACACTATTTGATTGCCGCCATAGGGCGTAGGTATACTCATGCAAAATAATTTCGAATTTTTTTAAGAGTACCTACTGACAGGTGTTCCAAAGAATAAATAAGTTTCAGAGTGCTTAGAATGAAAATGAATACATTATACTGATCACGCAAGTAGTATTATGATTAGGATAAAATGGTAAGGATAGATAGTAGATGTCATATTAATTCATTCTAGTAAGTATATATTATAATATTGATTACTTATATGGTTTTAAACTAATTACTTAGGTACTATTATTGTACATTTAGTCATTATATTTCTTAAGTTTTTACAAGAAAAAATAGCAAAAAAGTGTTCAAATATCACCCGTTTAATAAATATTGTAGCCACTTTTAAATATACAGTAAAAGTTCCTTATTCGCGGGGTATATGTTCCATAAATATGCCGCGAATACAGAAACCGTGAATACGGAATGGTAATTTATATGGGATTATAGGGGATACGTTCCTAGGTGACGATTGAGATTTTTTTCGTGTCGAAAGTTTCGACGAGTTTCGACTCGAAACTCGTTTCTCATTTTTTTTAGTTGACAATATAAACTAGGAAGAGTGCAGTAGACGTTACTCGAACACAATTTTTGTAACGAATGTGAAAGACGAAACAATAAAACACGCAAAGCGGCTTTTACTATAAACGGAACTACATTTAGAAATATACTTTATTTATTGAGTTATAAGGTTGCTTCCATTCCTTTAAAATACAGTCAAGTTATTGTAATTAATTTGTTTTTTTACATGTTTTAGCAAATGTAAGCTTATAAATCATAAATGTTTATTAAGAAACAGTTACTTCCATGGAAAACGACATAATAGGTCAGTTGATTTTTCGAATTTCTTATCAAATCTTCAGTTATTTATTAATCTGCTTGATCTTTACTATGGCTATGTTAATTCAAGCTCACAATGTTCCAATTCTAATACGTTTTTCTAAGATTTAAAGTAAACTTTAATAAATAGTAATAGACTAATAGGTAATTGCAAGACTTGCAAGACTCTTGCTGCAAGACCAAGACCAAGACCAAGACTGGGAGCGCAAGACCAAGACCAAGACCAAGACCAGGTGTATTGGCGCAAGACCAAGACCAAGACTGGCTAAGTCTCGTCTTGTTCTTGCATTTGGGCAACACTACTGCACTGACATGCATAGTATTCCATCCACGGCAACAATTTCATCTAGAAAAACAAAACATCTTTCCATGCAGGAAATTATTGTGTTGTCAGATAACATTGGTCAGGGATTTGGCGCTTTGCTTAACAACTTAGGGCATAAAGTAACTAATTTTTGTACTCCTAATAGTTCATTTACATATATCATGAATTCATTAGATAATTTTAGTTTTAATGAAAATAGTATTGTTGTTATATTATATGGAGATAGTCTTAATTTAAAAAAACATGACATTGATATAGGATTTCAAAAAATGTTGAAAATTAGTAGTGAGACAAAATGCAAATTTATGTTGTGTACATTACCATATTTGCCTGGTTTGACACAAAATCAAAATAAATTTATCTATAATATTAACTCAAAATTATATAATTTAACAAATCATCATAGTGATGCATTTATATATTTTGACCTTAATTCTTGTACAAAATCTTTTTGTTTGACAAAGAATACAGTGTATCTGCCATCTAGATATAAGCGAGAACTTGCTATGTTAATAGCATATAAGTAATATTAACCAGTCTGGTACATGTTCGGTATCAGGCCATCGATCTACTATAATTTTATGTAGTAGTAATTATACAGGGTTACAGGTTAAGTCGACCTATTCCTGTTAAGAGCGTGTAGTAGGGGTCAAAACAAACTGATTTGATCTTATAATACCATATCCAAAAGTTAGCCGTTGAAGAGTTATTGCAATTTTAATTTTTTTCTTGAAAATGCCACTTTATCTTCGCATTTAGCGTTTAATTTTTTATTTTACTTATTTGGTCTGGGTTTTTTTGAGTTTTTATGTAAAGGTTGAGTTAAACAATAATTCTCAGCAATAAAAATCCATATCGCTGCAAACAATTCAAAGAAATGGCTTTTAAACTAAAAATAATAACATTAAAGTAATTAAGTTAACTCGTTTTAAACAAAGATATTGAAAAAAATCTCTATGAAAATGTGTCTGCAGATGTTTTTAAAAACATGTGCATGTTCTTAG
>CAJQZM010039747.1:0-20077 GCA_907164665.1 Colias nastes
CTAAAGTATTTTGTATTTTTTGATGTCTGCACTTTAATTGCAGTCTGAGTCATCTGACATTTAAAGGTAATGAAATGCACAAAAGGCAAGTTACCTCTTCAAAATTATTAACTAGGGTTCATTAGTACTAATACTCACTGGTAAAGAATTTTATTCTATCTACCTTAATACCTTTTTACATCTGATACATTTTGCATAATTCTAGCCTCCTAAATAAGAAGAGTATGACCATGCTGGAAATAGAACAATCGCTAGCAAGCAATGTCTGCAGATGTACTGGATACAGACCTATAATAGAAACTTTCAAGAAGTTTGCCAAAGATTCCCCTGATCCTTACCCCATACTTGATATAGAAGACTTGAGCATTTGCAAGAAGACAGGTGAAATCTGCTCCAAAACCTGTGATGAGTCAGAATGGTGTGTTGTATCTAAAGATGATGTTAATGTTAAACAATCCAGTGTTATTCATATCAAATTGAGTGATAACAGAGACTGGTATAGAGTTGAAGATATTACTGATGCGTTTAGAATTCTTGATGCTCATGGAAAAGACTCGTATATGCTGGTAGCTGGAAATACTGCTAAAGGTAATAAAGCTATTCTTCTTCAAGTGATTATGTTAAATGTTCCTTAGGTTGATTTGACTTTTGTTTTGTTATTATTAGATCTGTTATTACACGTTTTGAATATCTTTACGGTGCCAGAAAAAATAAATATCATTATATATATTATATTATGGTTTGAAAGAGCTACAACTCCGAAAATAGAGGACAATGCTTAAATGTTTGTTATTTCATAGATTTCAAAGAGCACTTTATATCTTTATATTTTGTTGGCGATTGTAACACGCTATTAATATATTATTTGCACACACAATACGAAATTCTCAGCAGACATAATGTCTAATTTTATGTATCTTACTTTCTTTCCTCTTCCTTAATTTTGTGTCTTTCATTATTTCACCTTATTTCAGAAATAAATGTATTCTATTCTATTCTATTCTATTCTATTTGTTTTCTAGGTGTATATCCCATACTGGAACATCCTCGTCTTCTAATAGATATCTCAGCTGTAGCATCTCTGAAAGGTTACTACATGGACCAGAACCTTGTGCTCGGTGCTGGGAATACGTTAACTGATGTTATGGACATATTTGACGATGTAGCTAAAACTGATTACTTCAAATATTTAACGACATTCAATGATCATCTGAAATTGGTTGCGCATATACCGGTAAAGAATGTAAGTATCGTTTAAGTTATTAAAGACGACGAAGTGTTTAATGAACTATTACTACTGACTTATTTGTTAACAGAACAACTTATTAATATTATCGATTTATTTTGTTTTGTTTTTGAAAAAACAAAATTTGGTAAATTAAATATGCAATGGCATTTTTCTCTTTTTTCTTTCATTGCTTATTCATGCAATATTTTCTTTCATTTGTCCATTTTCGTAGTTGAATACGTAGAATTAGAAATTAAGGTAATTATTTTAAATTGTTTGATTATAGATTGGAACGGTAGCTGGAAATCTAATGATAAAGAACAGACACAATGAGTTCACGTCTGATGTTTTCTTGCTATTCAATACAGTAGGAGCTGAATTAAGCATCTGTAAGTATTTCTTAAACTTTCTTCAAACTGATTATTTGTATCGTTCTCAGTGATTGTTGTAGTTGTGATGTTCCCACTACAGGAACACAGTTCAACAATGATTTCGGGATCTACCTCATTATTCATTTTATGCAAACGAATGAAAATTTTGTTAAAATGTTTATTTTTCTCAAACCGTTGTTTTATTGATTGAAAATGGAGGCCTGAATTACTATGCCACCGTTGTTGTTTTGTTGTAATGATTTTTTTTCATTCATTTACTTAAGTACATGTCAAACTCAAACTCAAACTCAAACATTTATTTATTCAATTAGACTTCTTTTAGAAGCACTTTCGAATCGTCATTACATATTTTTAACATTTACCACCGATTCGGAAAGCAGTATCTATGGAGAAGAACCGGCAAGAAACTCCATAGTTGCTATTTTAAAATCATATCAATATTACAATTCAATTTTACATAATATGTAACTTATATCTAACTACATAATATATCATAATATGCCAAGGAACTGTTCTGTGGTTCTTACGCGACAACCCTCCATGGATTTATTTTAAGTACATATTATCGTTTCTGTAAATTTGGTTTTGTGTGCATTGTACAATAAAGTGTTTTCTATTCTACATGTACAATGTACATGTCATAACAACTGTATCAATAATAAAAAAGTCCAGGGCCATCCTTTGATAAATATTCTTCGTACAATTATTATACGAGAAATCTGGCAACGTGTTCAAATAGACCATAAACGAATATTGCCAAAATATTATTTTCTATATTTTTAATTATTCTTATTCAAAAAAATAACAACTTACAACAAACATATTGAATAGATACCTATATAGCACTTTATTGGTAAAACAGTTTACACAAAATAATAATTATTAATTTATTTTCCATTTTTTTAGTAAATGACCGTGGCAAGGTCAATAAGATAAGTATGCAGCGGTTTTTAAAAGAAGACATGAAAGGAAAGGTTATCCTCAATGTTCTTTTACCTCCACTGAACGATCAAAACAAAATTGTAACTTATAAGGTAAACAGAGTTTTCAAAAATGTATTTATCCTTCTACGTCAAATACACAACATCAGAAATGTTAAAACAATAGTAGGTAATTAAACTTAGACATAGATATTCATTTTTTTTAATCACACAACTAACTAGTAAATTAAATCCTCTGTCTTTCTGTTTTTTCTTTTTCACTCTGAAAACACTGAACCAATTTGTGTGAAATTTGGTACAAAGATAGTTTAGAGACCTGTGAAAGGAAATAGCATAGTTATTATGTATGAGATCCCACGGGAACGGGAACTATGCGAATATTCATTTGATTACGCGGCTGAAGTCGCGGGTGAAGATAATATTATAATCATAATAATTCTATTTAAAACTGATCTAGGTATTTTAACCAAAGATATAGCCCAAACTTGATAAATTACCTCATCTTTCAATATAATATTATTAAAAGCAAAAATTTTCAGATAATGCCTCGATCCCAAAACGCTCACGCTATCGTTCATGCTGGGTTCTTATACAAAATAAATACCTATGACAATAAAGTATCAGATTGTCGTATTGTATATGGCGGTCTATCTACAGCATTTATCCGAGCAAATCTAACTGAAAGATATCTCATTGGTAAGAAACTGTTCACAAATGAGACGCTACAAGGTGCAATTAGTGTGCTAGATAAAGAAATGGTTGTGACTGAGAATCCTCCTGAACCGTCTGTGGAATATCGCAGGAAGTTGGGTTTAGGTCTGTTTTATAAGGTAAGCTAACAATTTTATATGCTAATGAGGTTGATTATAAGGCTTGTCGCAAGTAATAACGTCAGAAATTAATAGTAATACCTCCTAATTTTAAAATGAGGTACTAAAATAATTGACGATTTAAAATTGCTATACATCGATAATCACTTGTTTTGTTGCAAAATTGTATCTTATGAACATTCTGTTTGCTGTTTATTGGCTGTTTAATAACAAACTGCAAATCACCACCATTTTTATATAAAATATGTTTTATTTAACCATTATTATATAACTTTGACGTAACATTTTTTTTTATTTCAGGGCTTACTGACACTCTGTCCAACGGATACATTGGCTCCTAAATATAGATCAGGATCTGTTAGAGTTCGGGAATCGCGAGGATTGTCTGATGGAAGACAAATATTTGATACAAACCCATCGCTGTGGCCACTGAACCAGCCTTCTCCGAAATTTGATGGTCTGGTAAGATTGAGAGGGTCTGGTAACATAAAGAGTTTTGATAGTTTGGTAATATACAAATAGTGAGAGGTTGTTTTAATTGTTGTTTAACTGTGCATGCTCTGTGTATATTACATTTACCATAATTCTTTTGATCATTTGCTATTTGTTGAAATGTAGAGCTAGCGCGCACGAGCAACTTTGTCTCCGCAACTATTTTGTCTCCGCAACTATTTTGTCTCTCCCACCCATGGGCTAGTATGAAAGTGCGCGCACGTAGCGACGCAACTCCCCATACAATTTATGGGAGAGACAAAATAGTTGCCGAGACAAAAGTTGCTCTTGCGCGCTAGCTCTTAGAGCCAGCGCGCACGAGCAACTTTGTCTCCGCAACTATTTTCAACTCTATGGGGAGTTGCGTCGCTACGTGCGCGCACTTTCTTACTAGCCCATAGAGTTGATGGGAGAGACAAAATAGTTGCGGAGACAAAAGTTGCTCTTGCGCGCTAGCTATAAAACAATATTCGGATGATTTGGTAAGATAGAAAGAGAGATAAATATGTTCGACAATCTCTCTTTCTTTTTATGTTTTTAATGCTATAGGAATTGTTTTAATTGTGCGTATAAAAAATAACAAAAGCCTTAATGTGGCTCACATGATGTAAACACAAGTGTGTTTGACGTAGTAAAGTCACTGTATAAATATTAAGTACGCATTTTAGATAGTATGGTATCAATATGGTACAGTCAAATATACATTATTCTATCCATTATTCATTGTTTTGTATACGTAATTGCATATTTATAGATAGATTATATTTTAATGGTTATATGCTCAAAATAACAAAGAATTTTAATCATTTTTGCAAGTATTGATAGAATTTAATGAACGTTATAGATTAATTAATTTTTGTCTAACTGCTTTCCAATAGATCCGGTGTTTTATTACGTCAATTATAGATAATTGAGGTCGTGTACAGGAAATTACAGCTAATTTGTTAACACTACCAATTTTAATTGGAATTATTGCAGACGTTTTAATTTATAAGGTTCTTGATTATAACTAATTATGACAAATATTAAATACTGCTCGAGCTTCTTGCCAATTGCTTCACAGGAAATGTCTATAATTGGAATATTGAACATATTTATTTGCAATAAAATTAAATGTAATTTCAGGTACAATGCGCGGGTGAGGCAAAATATACGGAAGATATTCCAGCTCTTCCGAAAGAAGTATTCGCTACTTTTGTACTAAGTACTGTGGGTTTAGGAACAATTGAAAAGATCGACGCCAGTACAGCATTAGTAAGTGATATGGAGTATTAAAATATTTAAGACTTATTGCATGTAATATTTATTTGAGTTATTTTTTTAACCAATTTATGAGACGTGTAAAAATGTTATGTTGTATCAGTAAAAAATAAATACGGAATGTCAATCATATATGTTTCCAGGCAGAAACAGGTGTAATAGCCTTCTATAGCGCTTCAGACATACCTGGTCAAAATAGTTTCACACCAGCGCCAAGCACGTTCTACACGGCCAACGAAGAATTTCTATGTGAAAGAGACGTAAAATATTACAACCAACCCGTCGGAATCATCGTTGCTGATACACAACAAATAGCTGATAGGGCCGCGACTCTCGTCAAAATCACATACACTAATGTTAGGAAACCAGTACAAGATGTTAAAGTAGCTAAAAACGATACAAATAGGAACACACTGTTCTCATCTTCAAACGCAACTAAAACAGGGAACGATGTAGTTAAAGTGATAAAAGGAGAAAACACATCTCGAGGACAGTATCATTTCTGTATGGAGACTCTTGTTTGTGTAACACATCCTACTGAAGATGGGCTTAAAGTTTATCCGGCAACGCAATGGATAGATGCAGTCCACAGAGTGGTAGCAAGAGTACTGAATATTCAACAAAATAAGTAAGTGCTTCATGAAAAGTTTGATTATTTTATCAGTACTTAAAATCGTTTTTCTGATCTTTAAATAACTCTATGAAATTTTCTTCTTCAGGATAGATGTTACCGTAAGTAGATTGGGTGGTGCTTATGGATTGAAAATATCAAGATCAAATCAAGTTGCAGCGGCTTGTAGCTTAGTGTCACATAAATTAAACAGGCCATGTCGGTTCATTCAATCACTAAGGACTAATATGCGTGCTGTTGGCAAAAGATTTCCCTGTTCTACATCTTTTGAGGTACTTTTTTATCAAATTATATTAACATTCATTTCAGTTATACTTATTTTAGTAATCAAAAGTACCTTTCTGATAATTGTTTAAATTGTTTCTATAAATAAAAACGACGAATAATATATTTAGGTTGGTGTAAATGCACAAGGAGCCATACAGTACAATAATTATAACCTTTATGAGGATAACGGGTACATTGTAGACGAGCCATTAACAATGCTTGGTGTTGACGTTTTCTATAATTGTTACGATAAATCTGCTTGGAATTACAAATCATACGATACTATCACAGATTCTACCTCTCATACATGGTGTAGGTCACCAGGTAAGAACCACCACCTATATGACAATTAATAAAGTGTTTAAGGTTAAGCACTATAATCATTTATTTCATTTAAACAGGTTCTTTGGAAAACATTGCAATGGCGGAACTTTTGATGGAAAGAATAGCATACGAAATGAATCTTGATCCACTGAATGTTCGTCTCGCCAATTTGGATACAGAAAAGCATAATGATATCAATGAACTGCTGACCACTCTAAAAAATAATTCCCAATACGCGGACAGAAAAGTTGCCGTTGATAAATTTAATTCTGAGAATAGATGGAAAAAGAGAGGATTGAGACACGCATTCTTAAGATGGACTCCAGCTGGATCGCAATATTTTGAAGTGAATTTATCAGCTTATTTCGATGACGGTACGGTTGTTGTTACACATAGCGGAATCGAGATGGGTCAAGGAGTGAATACCAAGGCTGCTCAAGTGTGTGCCTACTACCTCAACATTCCTGTAGAAAAAGTACAAATTAAACCTAACGATAATGTTATATCACCAAATGCGTTTGCGACAGGTGGAAGTATAACTTCTCAGAATGTGGGAATTGGTATTCAAAGATGTTGCCAGCAATTACTAGATAGACTAGCACCTATTAGAGCGCAAATGGATAATCCAACGTGGGCAGAATTGATAAGAAAGGCGTATGAAAATGAAGTGGATTTGCAATGTCACGCTATGACGGGTATGGCTGATGCACAAAATTATAATATATATGGAATAACTCTTGCAGAGGTGGAGATTGACGTGCTAACAGGAGAATGGAATATAACACGAGTAGATTTAATTGAGGATGTTGGTCGAAGTGTGAATCCTGAACTTGACGTTGGTCAGGTAACAATTCAATTTTATCGATCTGAAATATACATTTTCATTGCTTTACTAAATATAGATTTTATCGGTGCTATAATTTAAAATGTTTAAATACAGGTTGAAGGTGCATTTGTAATGGGTTTAGGGATGTGGACTACAGAAGAATTAGTATATGATGACACTGGAGAACTGCTCACAGATCGAACCTGGACCTACTGGGTACCACAAGCGAGAGATATACCACAGGACTTCCGGATATATTTTAGAAAGAAATCCTTTAGTAATGACGTTATTCTTGGAGCTAAAGGTAACTAATATAGTGAATTTGATTGGCGTTAAGATTAGTTTGTTTTAATAGTCAGTCTATTTAGAATAAAACTTCTTTCGAACATGCTAAAACTTCCGTTAGTAAAAATGTATTTTTTATAGCTACTGGAGAGCCAGCTACATGTATGGGGGTAGTTTTGCCTATCACTATGAGGGAAGCCATCGTGTCGGCCAGGCTGGACTCTGGGTTGCCTAGCAACCAGTGGTTTGATATAGGTAATTTCTTCTTCTATAAATTTCTATTTTAACATCGATGTTATTGTGATTTTTTTAAATTTAATATAGAAAATATTATTTAGAAAGTTCATCAATGCATTTAAATTTTCATTTCAAATTGAATTTTAAGTCTTTATCGACCAATAATAATAATTACGATGCAATAATTGAGGTATTACCTAATTTTCAGATGGCCCGTACACTGTGGAGAAGATATGTCTATCGTGTGCTACCAGAAAAGAAGATTTTAAATTTTATTAATGGATTAGTTTTATGGTAAAATATAATAAAATGTTTGTTGTTGTTGTTACATTTTTATTGATCTCTATTTGTTATTTGTTCAAATACGTCTTTATTATTCGAAGATCTTCATTTGTCAGATCAACTGGATACGACACACGTTATGCCAAGATAACGTAATCTTCTAACGAATTTATATTTATACAAATCTTAATACATTAAAAATATTCACAATTTTCCAAAAGATAAAATTTTCAATTTTAATTTCGTACGTAGAATCTACACAACTACACATACGTTTTTTCATTAAAATATGAGTTAGAAAACAATATAAACCAACGGAATGGCTCTATTTCAACAAAGCCGGTACTATTTCCGGTTTTCGGTAGCAATTTACGTTCATATCCGGTCCCCTCTTCCTTTGATGTTTGAACAAAATATTATATTCGATAGAAAACTTTGTTCGTAATACATTGAAGCTTTGAAACGGTAATGTTTGGAATATAAGCTAGTAAATGGCGCAATGGATTGCGTTTTTGGGTTATAATAATTTCATGTACTCTATCATAATCAAAACAATATTATCTTGTTGTCTATGTTATTTAGTTGACAATACTTAATTGTGTACAAGGATCAATTCTATAAAAATTACATTCTTAAGATTATAGAGCTTTTGATATATTTTTAAACATTTCAGAATTCATTCGTCATTTTAGTTTTCATTTTAAAACTTTTATCTGTATATACTCTACTATTTATTTCAATACAAATAATAATGTAAGCTATGAGAAAGCAAACCCAGCCGTAAGTCTAAAGAATAATAATTTTGGAAAAATACGACGCTGATCGATGTTTCTTTATTTGGAAAGATAACAATCAAATTACAATAATATGCATAGTTCGATACACTTTTGAATCAAGTAAAAATACAACAAACACATACTTGGCTTCCAATGTTGTGTTGCTGCCAAGTATCTTGATTAAATCTTACAAAAATCTTAAAGTTCAATATATTCTTAGTGTTCCTGGCAATTGTGTCGACAGAAGATGCATTTGTCGTGGCCATATCGTAGATTTGCTCATTTCATGAAATGATCGATCATTTCGTGAAATGGTCGCATTTCATGAAATGGTTGAATGTCTATTGGCCACATCATGATGTGGTTTGAGCAGATCAATGAAAAGAAATCGTTTCTCGATATGGCCAACTAAACGCGCGGTTTTTTCATGAAATGATCAAAATTATTTGATCATATCGTAAAATAGTTACATTAATTATTGGTAGAGGCGCTGCAAGCGCTGTGTTTATGTGATAAGATAGCGGCCGCTGGCGAAAATTTAATTATTAGCAGTTAAAAACTTCATAATTCGTTTAATTACAATATGAAGAAAGTCATAGCAAAGAATTTACGACGAAGAGGTTCGAGTACTATGGAAAATGCGGATAAGAAAAAATGCGTGTAAAATCCTATACATAACTATATTTATATATCCTACTATATTATTATAATTGTTTCTTTTTTAAAAAGCGATTCGGTTCTGGCACTCGCCGGCCGCTGCCGCAGCACGCTCGCTTTGCTCGCTCGGCTCGTGCGTTGTTTATTAAAGTCTAACCTAACCTAACCATACTGTTTTCTATTGCAAAAATCATTCGCTTCTGGCAGTTGCCGGCCGCTGCCGCGGCACTAACTTAAATGACAATAAACAAGTTCTTAAAATATTCTGAATTTTCTAATATTTTATGGACTCTCTATATTTTATACGATCTGGCCAAATGTGGATGACCAAATCGTGAAACATTGACGATTTAACGATCTGATCAAACTATGTTGGCCATTTCACGAAATGGTCGCATTTCGTGAAATGATCAATCATTTCATGAAATGAGCAAATTTACGATATGGCCACGACACATTCATAGAAGAGCACAAATACATATTATGTACTTACAGTCTACTATGTTATTACAGTCAAAAATTAATATGCTATACATATTTTTATTGGATGCAACTTGTCATTTACCATGATTATTAATTTTATTTTTATTTATTTGTATTTATTTATTGCCGGGCAGTATTGCCCATATATTGTTATTATCTAGTACTTAGGTATTCCAGTGTTAGTAAAACTTTTAGACAGTAACTAGGTGAGCAATAAATAAATTCTTTTGGAAATTCGCTAAGTAGTAGGTAAGTGTAGTATACGAGTCTAGAACCATTAGTATAATATGTATAGTAGGTACCATTATTTTTTACTAACAATAACTTATTATACCTACTTCTCGCGAACGAAACGGGCAAACTATTTCCTATAAGACCATTGAGTTACTGTGTACATAAGTCGGCGTTAATCAAAACTAATGATTGAAATGGATAAATCCTTATTGTATCAACCGGGCTCAATGGGAGCTGGAACAATCTTTTATAAAGGAAATAGAAACAACCCTTGTAACAAGATTCAATCACGAGAAATCCGGTTGCTTATTGTTTCCACGCTTCCATATTTTTGCTCAACTTGTGCTGAAAACGTTTTGTGTGTTTTATTATAGATGTGATTTATCTGATCTGTATGCTATGGATATTGGTATTAATGTTAAGTTATCTGATCTCTAGGATCAATAATAGTAAAAATGTTCTAGCGCTCTAAAGCAACGCTAAGGCGAAAGAAGCGGAATCGATTCCCATTCGTTATAATATTCGTTTTATCTATATCTTTACATAATATAAATCTTAAAAAAAATAAAGGTCACGTTCGCGGTAGTCTTAAAACTGATAACATACCTACTATTATTCTTTATTTCGCAAATCTTAAGCTTTGTAGCAAGCCCATAAAGGACTGACTTTTATATTATGTTTTCTTAAGTTCCTTATTATTTTTCCACAAGGCTCTCAATCGACGCCATGAAGGCGACACGAGCAATATTTCAAACTGGGGAATATTTAAAAATTCTCAACAAAAACTTATTCGAACTTTAAATAAAACGCAACAAAGTCGAAGCGAAGCGAGCGCGCTAAAGCGAAAAATCATAATTTCATTTTGCCTTCATCTACAGAATAAACGGCACTTTAATATTCCGTAACGAGCGTTAAGATTAAATATTCTTTGCTAATTTTAACTCTGTAATATCTTGCAGTTAAAGTGTACTTAACCCTATCTTTTCCCTTCCAACTAATATTATAAACATGAAAGTTTGTAAAGGAATGCAATCCTCTTGAATTGATGTTAGGTAGGTACTATTTCAAAAACAGGACAAATGGTAAAGCCTATTTGACTATAAAATCATCGGCATACTCTGAACTTTTATAGGCGGATAATAAAATTAGTACGTTAAGGAGAAAATAAATGTGTCTTACAAAAACATATAGAGCAATTTTTTTATCTAAGTAATACCTAATGAGAATAAGTTTCAGATTATATAAACTGTTTTTTGTAAGATAATCAACTATATGTTATTTTATCCGAGCGACGACAAATCAAACCCATGAATCTCTGTTCAGCCGTTCTTCGTATAAAACCAGATATATCTGATGTTACTAATACGACCCTCGTTTCTATTATCATCCTTCTATACATAAACCAAGGATCAACCGTAAATCATATTTTATTTCATCCCTCAAAAGAGAGACCGGAAATAATGCAAATCGCTGGCCAAAACCGGAAATAGAAGCTCGTTATGTTGAATTTAATCCATTCTATAATATTAATTATATTACTAACCCTGGTTTTACCTTTGTTAAATGGGATAAATAACATCCCATGTGGAAATTCAAATTATAAACTATTAATAGACTATTCATACAATAACGCCAAACTTTTATATGTATAATAATATAATATTATAAAGCTTAAGCTTAAGTTTGTTTGTTTTGAGCAAAGCTTTTTATTTATTTTGATAGGATTTTTAGAGATCGTTTAAATCCATACAAATAAATAAGTTTTTCAGTCCTGTTAATAAATTAAAATGTCTTTCTTTATATATGTTATTAAAAGTAATACTATTGAAAGTTGATCGCTTTTAAAGGTGTCTACGTTAACAATACTTTCACCGGCACATAGCTGTTATATATAAACAGTGACTTTTAACCATTCATAATTTCGCACTAAACATTTTTTTAAAGTGAATATTCTTCTTCAAGACTTCTTCTTCAAGACTCTTAAAATTTTGATAGTAGATATTATGTAGGTAATCCATATAACTAATATAATCCTACCTTACTTGCCATTATTGAAAAAACTTTCCAACCAAAATAATTGTAAATTCGAACCAACGTTCCCGAGACTAGCACGTTCGAGTTTCAACAACGAGATATTCACATTATTGATGTTTTTTTTTAACAATAGTTAAATAATAACAAAAAGGTTCTGGATAAATGTGGGTAGGTAATTAATTGAATGAAATACAAACAATATGAAAATCATAATATGTATTTTATTTTCATAAACTGGTCGTATAATTTTAGATACATATTTATATCTTAACAACATTGTATTAACAATCTACCTTAAATATTGTTACTTAACTAAATAACAAAAATTAATAAAACTTAAAATCTTCTTTTCTTGTGGCACACGACAGGCAAATCTTCTCTAAAGTGTACGGTCCATCTGAAAACAAATTCATTATCAATACTAAAATAATAAATGCAAAAGTTTGTATGTTTGTTAGTCAATTGTGACAAAACTGGCCATTTGATGAAAGTATTTGTAGTTGTGAAATCGCGGGACACAGCTGATTGTATTCAATACATTTCAATATAAAACCTTTGATATTTTACATTACGTTATTTTTGAATGAAATTATTATTCAATAAAAATTCTTCATTTCATTTAAAAACTGGTCCTAAAGCATTAGCATAAAAAAGTCTACCAAATAATTAAAACTAAAACAACGCTGGAAAAAATACACATTTACAATTACGTCCCTAGATACTAAATAAGTTCATAAATCGTTAACATTCAGTTAATGAAATGTAAATTAGTATTTACACTAAATTACTATTTTATAATCAAAGTTAAGCCGTAATATATCATGTTATTATCATACAAACTAGGATTTGCATGCATTAATTAAATTGGTACGACGATGTGATATTTAATTTGATAGAAATAACTCAATTGTACGTATGACACATTATATTCGCTAGTAATTACAGCAAAGGGTTTTGTTATTACATTAATTCTGAGTACACTTAGTTTTGCCATTTTAATAATTTATAATCTGAAAATACAAATTCAACATAATCTGTTCTAAACACAATATATCTGGTGTTGTTTAATACACAAAACGATGATAAAACGGCTGAACATATTTTAATGGTTTAAATTTTAAAACCATACAGCAAAAGAAGTAAATATGGATTAATATTATACAGTTGCCACAGATCACACCATAAAAGCATAACCATAAATTATAGACGAAATTAAACAGAAAAAAACCAAGGAAAAAACCAAGGAAAAAACATTACCTATATTAAACCATTGGTTGCTAGGCAACCCAATTTCTTGCCTGGCGGCAACAATGGCCTCCCTCATTGCTATCGGCACTACTACAGACATGCAGGTCGCTGGTTCACCAGTAGCTGTAAAAAAAGTTATCAAAATTATTATACTATTTCTAAAAGGTCAGAAGATATTAGTAGAAATAAATCTGTGAGAGCACAAGATTACACATGACAATTTTTATATAATATTATCAATCTAACAAGTCCTGTCGATGTGATATCCATTTAGGACAAGTAATTGTTAGTGTACAAGAACCTTAATGAAAAGATAAGTCAGATTTGTATGGCAATAAAAACTTTTTGTAAGCAGCTTTTAAATGCAATACTGAATAAAATTAAATTTTAAACGCAAAACACATCTCTTAACATAAGTTATTAGAAGATAAATAAATCAGAAGTTACTATATTTTAATTCAAAAGAACACTTACCTTTTGCACCAAGAATAACTTCATTACTAAAGGATTTCTTTCTAAAGTAGATCCTGAAGTCCTGAGGTATGTCCCTCGCTAGAGGAACCTTGTAATTCCAAGTTCTATCGGTCAACAGTTCTCCAGTGTCTTGATCGTATTTTAACTCTTCTGTTGTCCAATATCCCAGACCCATAATAAATGATCCTTCAACCTGTTAATGATTTTTTTTTGTCAAATTGTGTTTATGTATGCAAGTAATTACATTATAAAGAACTTATCAAAAATTCAGTTACAAAATATTAGGGTAGTATATATATTTAGTATTTTAATAGCATTGTTTTATGAAATTAAAATTTACTTTCTCGTCAGTCAATAAATCCATTCATTAATTTAAATTGCATAGAAAGAGAAACTGTTCAGTCGAAGATTTTGTGAAATCAAAAATGCTGAGAAACATACCTGTCCAACATCAATCTCAGGATTCACACTCCGCCCCACGTCTTCAATCAAATCTACTCTTATTATATTCCATTCTCCTGTTAATACGTCAATCTCTACTTCAGCTAACGTTACTCCATATATATCGTACTTTTGAGTATCAGCTATGCCTGTTGTAGCATGCACTTGTAAGTCCACTTCGCTTTCAGAAGCTTTTTTTATTAATTCATTCCACGTTGGATTGTCCATTTTGGCTTTGATAGGTTCTAATCTTGTTTGTAATTCCTCACAACACTTTTTAATACCAATACCCACATTTTGTGTTGTGACACTAGCACCAGATACAAAAGCGTTCGGGGAAATAATGCTATCGTTTGCTTTAATTTGTACTTTTTCTATAGGCACTTTCAAATAATATGCGCACATTTGAACAGCCTTGGTATCTATACCTTGACCCATTTCAATACCACTATGTGTTATAACAATTGTACCATCGTCAACATACACAGATAAATTAACTTCCAAAAATGGAGATAGGAATGGTGACCATCTTAAAAACGAATGTCTTAATCCTCTTTTCTTCCACCTGTTTTCTGAATTAAATTTGTCAACAGCAACTCTTCTTTCGTCATATTGAGAATTTGTTTTAAGTGTATTTAACAGTTCCGTGATATCTTTTGCATAGTTGACTGTATCTAGATTTGCCATACGAACATTGATTGGATCTAAGTTCATTTCGTATGCTATTCTTTCCATCAACCATTCAGCATTGGCTACGTTTTCTAATGTACCTGTTATAATACCACAAAACATTTTGAACGTAAATATTAAAGCATAAAATAAAATTATCTGATGCAACTTAATTACTACTCTATTCTTCATCGTTGCTAGTTAATAAAAATAAATATTAAATATTTTTACTTACCAGGTGATCTGCACCATGTATTAGACGTTGTGTCCGTGACTGTATCATATACTTTAAAATTCCAAGGAGATTTGTCGTAGCAATTGAAATAAATATCAACTCCAAATAGAGTAAGAGGTTCATTAACTACATATCCATTATCTTCATAGAGTTCCATATTATTGTATTGTATAACCCCTTGTGAATTAACAGCAACCTAAAGTTGTTTCAATTTAAATTGTTAAATTGGTCTTTTAATATATTTCAGGACCGCTATTTTAATGACTTGAGTAGGTATCTATTATACTAATTATTATTTTCAACAAAAATTACCTCGTAATCATTCGAACATGGCAGCCTTTTGCCAACCGCACGCATGTTTGTTCTAAGAGATTGTATGAATCGACAAGGTCTGTTTAATTTATATGAGACTAGACTGCAAGCTCCTGCCACTTGATTTGGTCGAGATATCTTCAATCCATAAGCACCGCCAAGCCGTCGAACAGTTACATCAATCCTGTAATGGATACATAACATATTTTCGCATTTACGAAGTCTAAATAATATTTTTGTCACTTTTTTACAATCATTAATCGTTGAAAACCATATCGTCATTGCTTTAAACTGTACCACTGTTTGAATATGACATAATTTATGATACTTATATATTTAATTGACAAACTTACTTGTTCTGTTGAATTTTAAGTACTCTTGAGACTATTTTATGCACTGAGTCTATCCACTGTGTAGTAGCATACACTTTTAGCCCTTCTTCTATTGGATGTGTAACACAGACCAGAGTCTCCATACAAAAGTGGTACTGTCCATAAATAGTATTTTCTCCTTTGAACACTTTGGCTATATCAGCGCCAGGTTTCGTAGCGGTAGCAGAAAAAAATATTTTATTTCTCTTTGGATCTTTTTTAGCAACTTTGATATCTAGAACTGGTTTTCTCACATTAGTGTATGTAACTTTGACGAAATGAACAGCTTTATTGGCTATATCTTGTGTTTCGGCGACAATAATTCCTAGAGGTTGGTTATAATATTTAACCTCCTTTTCACATAAGAGCTCTTCATCGCTCGTGAAAACAATATTTGGTCCAGGCGTAAAACTGTTTCGACCTGGTATATCTGAAGCTGAATAGAACGCTATTACTCCTGGCTCCAGCTGAAAACGTTTATATATACTTAAAAGAAATATTTTTCATTAATATTATCATAAAGATAATATCTAAAATATAATCTCAATAATGAAAGTCGATCTATTTCCCATACGTTATATAAATATGACATAAATATAGTTTGAAACTAAATACATTAAATATTCTTTAATATCTTATAATACTAGCGAAAAACTAAGTACTATAATAAAGAATTATCACTCACAAGAGCCTTACTGGCGTCAATCTTTTGTATAGTTCCCAATGCAACAGTAGATAGAACGAAAGCAGCAAACACTTCTTTGGGAAAAGAAGGAATGTCATCTGAATACTTTGCTTCACCAGCGCATTGCAACTAAAAATTAAAACAATAATATTCGCTTAGATGATGCGTTTGAAATACCATTTTTGCACCCTTATTACCAAAATTGGATAAAAAATTTACATAATCAACTACTGTATTTATGTTTGACGGCATGTGTATAATTTTATACTAAAACCAAGATCCAAACCTTAAAAATATCACTAAGTGTGCTGTTCGTAGATAAATTTTAAATTAAGTTAGTAACACAGGTAAATTTTCATACTTACTAGTCCATCCACTTTCGGTAAAGGCTGGTTGAGTGGCCACAGCGATGGGTTAGTCTCAAATATCTGCTTGCCATCTGATAGAGACCGTGATTCTCGAAGTCGAACCGGTCCAGATTTGTAGTGGGCTCCTAAAATTTCTGGTGGACATAGCGACATTAAGCCCTGAAAAGCATAATTTAGATTAATTATAACATTAATACTATCAACATATTGATGGTTTTAAAAATAAAAAGAAGGAAGAAACATGGTTCAGTTAAGTCTGACACTGCTCAAGTTTCTAGAGATCTTATTGTTTCATTGGTACATTTGAATATTAAATCTTACCTTATAAAATAAACTCAAAGCCAATTTCCTGCGATATTCTACAGATGGTTCAGCAGGTTCTTCAGTCACTACCATTTCATTGTCCAACACGTTAATTGCTCCTTGAAGGGTTTCATTTGTAAATAGTCTTCTACCAATAAGATATCTTTCAGTTCGATTCGCTCTGATGAAGGCTGGTGAAAGACCACCATAAACAATGCGACAATCTAATACTTTTTTGTCATTGGGATCGATTTTGTATACGAATCCTGAATGAACGATGGCATGAGCGTTCTGGGATCGAGGCATTATCTGAAATAAAAAATTAGTAGTTATTTTTTTCAATTATGTAAGGAGAATTAATTTATTAATTAATCTTGAGCTCTGTATCCATTTGGATTTTGGTATATTTTTTTTACTCTAGGGGCCAGTAAGTATTTACTCTGATTGAATAAAAATTACAATCGATTTATTTTATTAGCATAAAAGAGAAATATACATTATCCAGAAAGAACTTACCTTATAAGTAACTATTTTATATTCATCGTTCAAAGGTGGCAACAAGACATTCAAAATAACTTTCCCGTGCATGTTTTCTTTTAGAAAATTCTGCATACTTATTCTATTTACAATGCCGTGATCGTTTACTGAAAAAAATACATATATTATAATAAACTATCATAACAACTCTTTTCATATTTTCACTAACATATAAATGATTTTTTGTATATTTTTCAAATACTCACATATACTTAACTCAGCCCCAACAGCATTAAAAAGTAAGAAAACATCAGAATTAAACTCGTTGTGTCTGTTTTTTATCATTAAGTTCCCAGCTATTGTACCAATCTATAAAAACATAAACATTAGTAATAAAACTTTTGTTATTTGTTTTTAAATTTTATAACAACGATATAAATGTATAATTGCATTAGTATATATTATATATACTTTACATATTATTTATTGACGTGAAACTTCTTTATCGGGGTTGGAAAAAAATTTAGTGTAACATTTTTTCGTTACGCGTGACATTTTTCCGTTACGCGCCATCTTTTTCTTATCCCTACCACGCGTGATTCGACGTATTTCTGTAAAGTTGCATGTAGTAAATTATTTTTTAAAAAATAAGGTCATAAAGAAGTTTCACTTCTTACGTGTGTACACTAGTACACGCACACATTTTTTTTGTAATCTTTTCACTCATCATCCCTTTCAAAAATAGATTCACTTACATTCTTAACCGGTATATGCGCGACCAAATGCAAATGATCATTGAATATCTTCAAATACTTGAAGTAATCCGTTTGGCACATTCTGTCAAATATCTCCATGACTTCAGTTAGCGTATTACCAGCTCCCACAACTAGGTTCTGGTCTAAGAAGTAACCTTTTAGAGACGCCACTGCTGATATATCTATTAGGAGACGAGGATATTCCAGAATGGGATAAGCACCTGAACAAAATATACAATCTTTAAAAAAATACTGGCACGATGTAACGAATCTAATCGGTCAGAAAATGGCATTATGAAACATTATGGAATCGAAAATTTATATGAATATCATCTGCCGACTCGCCTCGACCTTTTAAAAAAGAGGATTTTTGTAAAGTAAAGGATTGTGCCACACCATAATATAAGTTTGTAACTAGACTCATGAAAAACAAAATTACATGAAAAGATTCGTTGGCATTTACCACTACGTGTTCGGTTATGGGCTGCGGTTTAATTCCGCTGCAAAAGTGCAATAGCCAAGAAATTAGCACTTGGTGTTGTTTGTTGAAAATAGACTACAAGCACTTTGTGTACCTAATTTTTTCCTGTTATAATTGCGCTTTGATAGTTTTCAGTTATTAAGTCTCTGTTTACAAATTCAATTTTAATTCATATATAATATAATTCATATTTACGATACTGCGGCTAGTTTCGAAACTTTTAGTCAGGTAGCTGATAAAATAAAAGCACAAAAGTTTATGACGGAAATCGCAAATAAGACAGCCACAGAGTACTGAAACACAGAGTTTATTAAATTCAATTTCAATTCCTATTTGTTTCATTTGTTATTTAAACTGCAACTGTAATGAAGATTTAAATTACAGAGAGCGTATCAAATATTTAAACTGTTTGTAAAATTGGACGAAATTAATAAAAATAAGTAGATTATATTTTTATTCCGACAGCTAACTTCTTCAATCACATTGTTAAATTCATATAAAATCAACAAAAAATATTTTAATAATATATTAGATCGGATACTCAAATGTATCTATTTTGAACAGGAATATTGGCAGAATAGTGATATGTATTTAATATTGATATCTTGCCCACCTTTTGCAGTATTCCCAGCTACCAGCATATACGAGTCTGTTCCATGAGCAAGAAGAATTCTAAATACATCAGTAAGATCTTCAACTCTATACCAGTCTCTGTTATCACTCAATTTGATATGAATAACACTGGATTGTTTAACATTAACATCATCTTTAGATACAACACACCATTCTGACTCATCACAGGTTTTGGAGCAGATTTCACCTGTCTTCTTGCAAATGCTCAAGTCTTCTATATCAAGTATGGGGTAAGGATCAGGGGAATCTTTGGCAAACTTCTTAAATGCCTCTAGTATGGGTCGGTATCCAGTACATCTGCATGTATTACTGGCTAACGATTGTTCTATTTCCAGCATTGTCATTGGCTTCTTCTTTAAAAGGCTGGAATAAATAAGGGATTAAAAAAATACTTTACCAAAAAGTACTTCAATATAATGTTTCGAGATGGCTTTTTAAATACACAG
>CAJQZM010039748.1:0-10581 GCA_907164665.1 Colias nastes
AGTTGTATTGTTTATACATATATTTCGTTTTAAATAATATGAAGCTTTATATTCTTTTCTATTTCCAATAACATCTATATTATCCAGCTCTAAACAACAGTTTATACTAGACAATACCGTTATATAGTATCTTAAAACCATTAAAAAGGTTCTAAACTCATACGTACCACATCGTATATTGCGATTTAGTCCGTAAAAACGTAATAAATGGCACCCATCGAATATTACTTAGTCATTCGATGAACCTTATCTGTCGTTTATGTTTATGATTTCATTTGAAATGGTTCAATAAACAGCGCCATTTTTGTACAAGATTAACGTTGAGTTAGTGGAACCCAGACAAGTCATACAATTTTAAATGGTACCTACTACATTATTTTTTAAGAGTAAAAGCCCGTATTATAATGATAATTAAATAATATGTAATGTAAAACAATAAATAGTTCGTTAGAATTTAATTTTATACTCAGTTAATCCCACATTCTCACCAAAACATGTCGGTAATTTCGTCATAAAATCAAACCAAGTTCACATAATTCCCTATTGTCTTACATTTACTTGAACTATGTGAACAAAACAAGCAACGCCTTAATACACAACCCGATATACCTAAAGTATCGTTCAAAATGTTACACCAATATTAGGTTTATATTGTTGTAAGTTTTGTAAAACCTTGTTATATCTATTGCTTTCTATTTCGCTAGATAGTCTAGAGAAAAGGGCCATGTCAATCAGAGGAAATGATCTGAGCTTAGCCGACCCCATTTGAGCGGCTTTCGCGGTTTTTCCAGCGGCTTAGAATGTTGTTCCACCTAAAATGTTGTTAGGACAGGATAAGGGCGTATTCACATTGCCGATTTCGATATAAAACCATGCTTATTTTTTAAAAAAGCAACTCTAGCCCCATGGGGGTTACCATGATGTCGAATTTGCAGTATTAGCATGTTGGCAGCACTGCTTTTTGCTGAGTTGGTAACGCATGTTGAAAAGTTCTCGCCTCATGCCGATAATATTATCAACATTGTTGATCAATTGTTGCTCAACGAATGTTTTTCTTGAATACGGCGCGAACGTTGGCAATAAGCTGCTGTCACGAAAATTAAAACTTAAAACGGGTAAAATTTGTGTAGATTACGGTTGCTGTGTTTTATCGTGAAGTGTACGCGGGAAAAATGGTGTGATTTTAAAAAAAAATACAACGTTCTTATAACTTTATTTAGTTTTATTGTTTTGATTATGTGAACAATATTTTTCTAATGTCTTGATATTCATAAAAGTACGATACGAATGTATTGTTTACAAATTTAAAATGCAATATTTATTACTTTTCTAGTTTCCTACGTTAATGTTCACTTCCTTATGTTTACATAACATCTCAATATAAGCGTATCTTAAGGAACTTCAGGGAAATCTTTTCATTCGTAACGTATGCAATTTTTCACAAAATAAAGGAAAAGTGTTTGTGACAGCGTGTATGATATTCCTATCCATTTGACAACAAAAGCTGTGAAAAATGTTATTATGTGAAAGATTCTTACATGACACGAGTGTTATTCAATCTTTTAAAATATTTATATATTTTCTGAATTTTACGGAAAAGGGATTATGTGAGATAACTGTTTTTTTAGAAGAGCAGCAAACGAGTTAGGATTGCCCGATCATTATCATTACCTACAAATATTAGTGTTGGGGCCACGTTGGGGCTTTTTAACGTGCTCTGAAAAACGTTCATTTGTTTGAAATAATAAAAACATTCAATGTAGGTACGTAATATGAATTACACAATTCTCTTTCTTCCTTCTCCATAGGTACTTTCTTTCATCCTCTTTTGAAACAGATTTAACAGTTCTTCTAATAATAAAGACAAAAGTCATGTTTATATGCTTAGCCATAGGACCTACGATTTCATGAAACTATCAGGTGAAATACATAAACAAATAAAAAAAGTTTAATCTATCTAGTGGTCAACATATTGAGAACTTATAAAACAATAACTAGCAAACGTAGACAGAGAATCCAATAGACACCGGCAATGCGTGTCGCAGAAAGAGATAAAAAAGAATACGTCACAATATTTAGGGTTACCGTGTGAGGGAAAATTTACCCCGCAATTTGTAAGATACAAATCTCTCAATATTATTCACATAACATAAGTGGATAATAATGAGATATCCACATTACATACTTACATGTTTATACTAATATTATAAGAGGAAATGTTTGTAATTATGTATGTATGTATGTATGGTTTTCACGCATAAACTACTGGACCGATTTCAAAAATTCTTTCACCATTAGAAAGCTGCATCTTCACTGAGCAACATAGGCTATATTGCATTTTCAAAAAAATTAGAGATCCTTACCAAAAATGCTATAATGTATCCTTAATAAAAATTCTGACATCGCGTGCGCTGCGGAATCTATTCAAAATAGAACAAATAAATGTTCTACGGTATTATAGAATGGACCAATATCTACAAGAAAGTCCGCGATATTCCATTCAAAAGATATAACGAATTTTTAAAAGTGTCAATTTACAGAAAATAGTAGGTATACTGTTTAATACAATGAGTAGGCGTAGTGCGGGACGGGGTGAAGGTGAGGAGGGAAGGGATATTCGCAGGAACTACTTTGATTCCGATTTGAAAATTATTTCAGTGTTAGATAGCCCATTGATCGAGGAAGGCTATAGTAGGCTATATTGTACCATAACACTTAGACCAACAGGAGTGGAGCCACGCGGGTGAAACCGCGGAGCGCAGCTAGTATATAATAAACATATTACTTTTAGATGGGTAATACATATTATGTATATACACATACCTATATATTATATAATATGTATATATATATATCATTATCATAATCCCATATGAAAATGTGTATGTAATGATAATGTAGATGAAAACTCGATTGTTTATTATTTTTTATAAAATAAAATAAAAAAAATAAAAGAATGTTTATTTTCGTAAGTATTAACAGATACACACGTTAATTATATTGACCGACCCGCGAAGGCGCAAAAAAAAACGAAATTTACTTAATAATAATTTATTGTAATAAAAAAATTACATTTAAATTATCTCTAACTTAATTAACTACGTCCCTCCGGTTCAATGTTGGAACCAAGAGTGTCCATTGTCTTCGGCGGGGCAGCGTCGCGGTGGTAGTGATTGTAATACTTTCTAACCTTCGGTTTTGGTTTCCAATCTGTTCATCCTGTAGCTACAATCCAAATTTGTCGTAAATTATCCGGTTCAGGAAAACTGTAACAAGCCATTGAATATTTCAGATTCTATATTTAATTAAATACACACTGCAGAATATATATTATTATTTCCCATAATAGTGGGTAACAATTTGTAGAAAAGTTGGCAACACAAAATTTTTTAGGTTAAAATTTATAATTGTTATTTTTGTGGTTTTTAAACAATGTATTCAAGTCAACAGCACGTGATACACAATATATTAACACGCTGAAATATCATGAAGGCCTATAAACTGATAAAGAGTTGTATACTTACGAGTGAAAAGACAATCCAGGCATTTTCGTTCCACTATCACTTTTACACCCTTTAACGCTACACCGCACCATGGTATTATTTTATAAGGTATTAACAGTAAGTCTAAATCATTCAAAACCAAACATACCATGAATTACGTAACTTAGAACATGTAAAAACTATATTTTTATGGAAGACGATAGCTAGCTGTCAAACTTTGTTTATCAAAGTAGGTTGCTTGGTTGCTATTCTTGAAAAAAGTGGCACGCTGCGTGAAACAAAAAATTTTATCGTTCTCTCTCATTTCTTTACACAACACCGGCATAAGTTGCTCTTTTTCTTGTGTGAATGCGACATAAGATATCAATTTGTCTATTGGTTTCTCTGTCTACGCTAGCAAAGGACACTCATAAATATCATTTGAAGATGACATAACCTAGTTGTCAAGAGCCATGCTGAATAAATGTTGCATTCTTTGATAAATCGTGTGACTGCAGTCAGCGCTTGTAGCTGGCAACTCGACGCAAAAACTAACCAATATCTGTGTTTACGACGGCTGACATGATTCATGAAATTTTGAAATAATTTTCGTTTTATTGTAAATTTTGTAATAAATTAAGGAAGGAAAATTTTTAATGTAAACAGAGATATGTTTACGTTAAAAGTCGGATTAATTACACTCTAATAGGATCGTCTACGTCTGATCGGATTTTTGGTTTGTTGGTTTTGTTTCCGCCTGAATTAATATAATAACTCTAAGTAATAACTGTTGACGAGAATAAATGTTACAATGAAACCAAGCCTCCTGCCTTCTTATGTTTCTATAACTGCTCTGACGATTACACCGACACCTCATCAGTGAAGCCAGTCATCCGAGCTTTAGGGCGTGCCGAATTATACATACTTTCGAAAAACATAATATCTACTTTCGCGCATAAAATTGATCTATTTTTTCTGGATTTTTACGTTAACAATGCGTAGATTTACAAATAGTTAACCACAATATTCTGAATCATTCTGTTTTATTCGATGAGCTTTATGCAGCTTACAAATGGATAGTGCCTTGTTGTTCATGAGTTTAACATTTTCTGCTATTTATTTTATTTTATTTTATAAACCTTTCGCCGTTTTTGGAAACATTTAAAAATTCATTCTTTTAAAAAGTTTGACGATCTCCGAGGAAATGATTACATGAGAATGCAATGCATTTTTCTCAATATAGTCTAAGATCCCACCGCAGGATTAGTGCGTTCACAGTTTTTTTGCTAAAACCAAACTTTTATGTATATTTATAATTAGGAGAATATACAATATCGACTAGGTTGCCAGTCAAAATTTGGCCGCAATTATGTATACGCACCCATGTCTCATATGTTATCAAAAAATAAAGAGCAAATCAGTTCTATCGTATGAAATTTAAAAATTTCCATTATTTTTTATTGTATGCATCTAGCAGCTTTACGACGAATGCGAAGAAAGATAATGGAAACTTATGCATGTATTTTTAATTAAAACTATCACAATTTTTCACAAAATTTGAATACAGATTAAATGCAGGAGTAGTTTTATTCACGTACATTACAATTACATAAACCTCACAGAAAGGGTTTTAAAATAAAGATTTTCATAAAAACATGCAGTAAAATAGCAAGAGCGGTAGATTTTTATTCGGGCACACGAAAAACGCGTTATGCAGACTCAAATATATCAACAATGCTTTTTAATTTATTACAGTGGCTTCCGGAGTTGGGTTTTATGAGTGAGTTAGCTAGAAAGCGGTTTTAAAGAATAACAATGGGTATGGAAAACAATTTGCGAAATGATTTGGAAATTCAAGACTTTCTGGTGTTACGATAAACGATAAAATGCGATGGAAAATAAATACAACAACGAAATGGTTCAGTGAAATTACACTGAAATGTCGCATTTTTAATAATCTTTAAATGTAAGCTGCTCGTGTAAAATGGCACTAGAAAACACTTGTTACATTGTGCTCGTTGTTTTAATGGTTTGCTAGTTGCTACAGACAAAACTTGAACTCAAACTCAAATCATTTATTGCATATAAATACATTTTGATTATCATATTACCAATTCTGTGCAGTATTACTTAATAATAAAGGATATCTTATGATATCTATAATATGATTCTTTTAAAATAAATTATTAATATTAAACGGATAAACAGACTTAAAACTGTGTAACTAACGTACATGGACATAACGAAGGACATAATTAAGACTTTTATTACGAAAATAGCAATTAAGTTTTTAAATTACCTATTTTACGCAAGAGAAGTCACGTACTTTAGCTAGCTGGTATATTAAAAGAAAGCTTACATTAAAAGACACAATATTAACTTAACCATACTTAATAAATGTTTGTCCAAAAATTTATTTAACAAAAATTTCGGCTACTTCAATATTTGAACAAGTCTGCGGCCAATCAGGTTTGATTTGCATTGTGAAAAAGTTGTATTTCAAATTTAACAAGAGGGTGACGACATAGGGACTAATTCCTAAATTTATGTTCAAATCAAAGGAATATTTTTATTATAAAAACTAAAAATAGTACATTTGAAATTAATTTTCGTTCTTTAATGTCTTCTAAATTAAATAAAAAACAATGGCCGTGTCCTAAACGACATTTAATTATATCAGAAAAAATGTAATATTTCGCTTTTACCGCATTAATTTTAATAACAGAAACTTTCAGAAGAGCAGAAAATGTTGTACCTTCTAAAATGTAATTTGTTGATTCTAATGAGCGTAAAGTGTCTGCTACTTTTAAACTTGTAGGTTCTTTTTTATCATTTAAGACGTTTAGTTTTAAAATAATTACCTAGTTATAAAATCTATTGACGAACGTGAAGTCAAACTCCTACATATTATAGTTACTATAATTATTATGAACTTATAATACACTAGCTTTCCGCCCGCGGCTTCGCCCGCGTCTTCAAAGAAAAACCAGCATAGTTCCCGTTCCCGTGGGATTTCCGGGATAAAACCTATCCTATGTGTTAATCCAAGTTACCCTCTATATGTGTGCTAAATTTCATTGTAATCGGTTCAGTAGTATTTGCGTGAAAGAGTAACAAACACACACACACACACATCCTCACAAACTTTCGCATTTATAATATTAGTAGGATCTACACAATGAGAAATTATAACAAGAACAAACTAGTAGCATTAATATTACTATATTAGATATATTTAGAGTCAATTCTTAGTTTTCGATTATTTATTAATAATTAATGATTTCTGATTTATTAATTTTATGTTATCTATTATAGACATGATAACATTACACAAGTACAATTTATATAAAAATCAAAACAAAGATAAGCTTATTGTTTAAACAACAAAATTTAATTAAAAAAAAATTGATGCGGGCAACACAAAGCAACCTCGTAATGTGGGTATATTCTAAATCGCATTATATTTATTTGAACGAACACTGAAGAATATGGAGTAAGTACAAATGATGGAAAATTTCACTTTTTAACTGAGTTATAGCTTTAAACCTGCAATTTATATTACGTCATAAAGGGAATTTATCAATCAATCAACTTAAAGATATAATAAAAAGTGTAGATAAACTGGTGCAAATTAAAAATAATGATTATTAAAGAAGATTCTAATCAAACAGTACTAAAAGAAATATTTTTATTACACTAAATTTCGAACGTTTGTTGATTCAGCAAATGTTAATTTTAGAAGGGCTTTCAACCGTCAAAATAGAGAAAGAAATATTCATAATCGGTTCAGGAAGCAGTTATTTCAGGGAAGAACAGAAAAAAAAACGCTGCTTTTTTTTTAAATCATATCAAAATAAAATAATCTATTACGTTACATTCCAATGTTCAATTGATATAAATTGTGATTACTATTACTTCCTGTTAAGCGAATAGTCCATTTCTTAGAAAACTAATAAATCACCCTTTCGAAGCCACGATAAAATCCAACTTAAATCTAAGATCTAAGCACTATCTTTAAAACTACACCGATTTCAAATCCGTGAACCAAGTAAATGATCTGAGTTAAAGTTTTATGGGTACGCTTTTGTAATTTGCGAGAACATTTTACGAGTTTCAAGAAATTTGCATCGCTACCGAGAATTGGTATAAGAGTGATTTGAAATTGTTTTCAAGTCAATGATCTACAATGGTCTGCAAAGTGCATAGGTAAAGGTAAAATATGTATTAGACTTCATACCAATATTAGCACATTTTGCATTTGCTTCATGATTATTTTGCTCATCAAGTCTTTAAACTTACATATGATTTAGACATGGGCGTAGCTAGCCATGGGCACAGGGTGGGGCAAAAAAAAACCGACCAAGTGCGAGTCGGACTCGCGCACCAGGGGCTCCGAACAAACCTACTTTTTATTATGTTGTACTTAGTCTGTGGTTGTACCTAACTCTGAAATGTATGTTTTAGCAATTTTTCCTTTATCTGTGCTATAACATAAGACATTGCTTTTATCTAACCAAATTTCAAGACTGTGTTCACGGGAAGTACAATGTAGGTTTTGATTCCCTTGCGAATGTCGAAATTTCCGATAATTTGCAGCATAAAACGGCTGTATCTTTTGATTGCGTTGGCTTATAAGTTTGATTTTTGACGTGACAACGTCTTATGATTCGATAGAGCCGGCTGCACGCACGAAAAAACATGACTCATGCGTCGTTACCTCGCTCTGAGGCGTTCCATGTAAGGCTTGAAGTGCAAGCGAGAGCGCGGAACGAGCGACAAAGAAGCACAATCGGCCTTAACCCTAGAGACATAACCTTCTTAATGCTCCCTTTAAACATAACCATTCATCATATTGATGAACATTTTTTAAAGAATGAAATTTTTACTTAAAACGTTATAATTTAAAACTGTTTACTACATAATTTTTTAGGGATAAGGGTCTTATTTATAATTAAAACATAATAATTAAAAAAAAAGGAAATCTTTATTTACTTTTATTATAATAACGTAAGGCACTAGTTTTAAGGAGATCGTAGTTGATAAGGTACGTAAAAATTAAAATTAAAAAAAAAATAACAAAATATAGCTTTTTTTCTTTGGCCAAAATAAACTTAAGGCATAACTCTACACTTAAAAAATACAAAAGCTAATTATTCACAGCGCAATTCACACAGAATTCAGCCTTATGTTCACCACAAATTGCAGTGTTACACTTAGAGCAATATGATTTAGTCATGCGTCTCTGCTTATAGGAACATAGACCGCAAACCTTCCTTTTATTCAAATATTGTGCTTGAGTCGGTCGAGGGTCGGCAGTAGACGTAGATGGGCCATCATCCCTTTTCAGGGCTAATCTTTTTATAGCGATTTCAGAGTTGGTCCATTTCAATATTTCTTCAAATATCTGATCGGTCATGAACTGATCAAATAATAATAAAGGATCTACCATTCCTCTTACACCACGAGATGGCCCTCTTGCTACATGGACGATATTTATCGCAGTTGTCCTTCCTGATGTACGACCTTTACTTGTGGCCCAAACGTGACGATTGCGACTACGAATGATACTTTGTGGTAAGGTCAAAATACATGAAGAAGTACTTGAAGTCTCTTCCAATAAATCAGGAGGTGATTGAGAGTCGGTCTCGTGGTCCCGTGAGTGAGATGGTGATGAACCGTGACGGATTTGCTGACTGTCCTCTTGGTCAGAGGGTTCATATTGCTGATCGCTTTCCACGTCGTCCACCTCCATAAAGTCTTCATTTTCACCATCCGAAGAAGCCGGCAGCGAGTTGGTGTCATCCTCTTCCAACAATAATCGCGCAATTGTGTCATCACTCAGTGCACGTCGAGACTCCATGTCAAAAATCTGCAAGCAAATATTTCAAACCGTCACCAAAACTAACACAAACCATAACCATTCATCGAAACGATGAACAAATGCTCAATAAATCAAAAAACAAAATACTTACGCGCTGAACACCGGTGTCGCCTGCAACAGCGCGGTGCACACTTAGTTGACAAGAACAGGCAAGTTAATACGCGCACGCGTTAGAAAGAGATGGCGTATTTAGTACCGCGTATTCATCAGATGGACGAAGGTTATGTTTCTAGGGTTAAGACGGTGTCACGTTCAACTATCGTCAGTAAACCGACTTTACAGACAACCAATTTTTCACAGCTTTAAGAGACCGTAGACTTGAGTATTCGATATAAATTTCAGCTTGATACCTCCACGTGTTCCTGAGAAAAAGGGTGTTGACAGACAAACAGACCGGCAGACTTTGTTATCCGTCTGTCTGTCTGTCTAAAAATACCTTTTTTTTTTCAAGAACCCATGGCGGTATCAATCTGAAATAATAATGAATAAATCAACACAAACAAAAGATACAGACGTAAAAGTTGCAAATTTCATCCCTATATTATACATAATATCTTTCTAATACGATTATGTTAAGATTACTTTTTACCATAAAATATAGGTACTAAACATGTCTATGTAGATGGAAAATTAAACCATTTCAAATAGTAGACATAACTCAGTAAATAAAGCATTTAACCTTGCACTTCCGATCCAATTTCATTTTTGTTTTAGGTTAAGGGTCACTTATTGACCATAAAAACACAAAATGCTGATAGACCAGGTGGAGCTTTCAATCTTATAGTCTTTGACTGATATCTCGAAAAATATCCACTTTAAGGCTAAAGTTACTTAGACTTTTTTGTAGAAAGTAAAATTTCGCATCTTTTATACTCTGTAAACTTTTTTGTAAAACTTACTGCTTACGGTTTATGGTCTATTTAATGAACCGGTTTATCGTTTTTGGCTAATAACTCGTAAAATATTGGATTAATCAATAAAATACATGTAGGTATGTAGTTTGTAGATCACTTTATTCTCTACAACTTTTGTTTGAAATTTTTTTTCTAGTGCCCATATTTTTTGAGTTGTTGTACGTTTAATGTAGGAATGCCGCCGCTCGGCGGGTGACGTGGCAGGCCAAAAGTTTTTTTACGGGTGTAATGAAAACGAAGAAGAAATTTCCAATGCAAGTGGATTTTCGCCGTTTCCGAAACGGCCAAATTTTTGTTTTTTTTT
>CAJQZM010039751.1:0-19287 GCA_907164665.1 Colias nastes
AAAAAAAGGTATTTTATATCATCTTTTTCAGTTAGAGGTATGTCGATAACTGGTTCATGTGGTACTTCATTTGGAATATTACTATTTGAGTCGTCACTGTCTTCTTCTTCATTTATATGCTGGAAATGAGGTTCTAAAAACTCGAGTTGTGGCCCGTAATTATATTCTTTGTATTGGTTATAGTATGTGGATTCTCGTGTGGAATCATTTGCCTTTCTGTATTTTACGTAACTGCTCCTCAGACCGTTCCAACGTCGTTTTAATTTACCAATTACTGTAAAATATAAAATAAATAGATAATTTATCGATAAGGTTATTGAGCTTGTACAGTGCTAATTGCTAGGTAACAAAATAAAGTGTGGGGCACAATATAACACAAAAAACTGTTTAAATATATATAAACATGATTAATCGGTGCATTACATATATTTACGTACTTTTTTGTTTCTTTTCATTCAGTTCATCAGCAATTTCATTCCAACATTTATTTATCACTTTCTTATTTTTGTGCATACAGTGGGTAGGGTCGTAGATACAAGGTCTACTTTGAACTGCAATTATTAATTTATTAAGTGTTTTATCGGACGACATTTTGAATACGCATTAATGTAATAAAACTAAATCATCCACAAAGATTTAGTAAACAAATAAATAAATTAAGACGTGTTATTGTTTACAGTTTGTGCACTGAGGTGACAATGACGTATTATGACATTACTTAGATTATTAATAATTCATTCATTTATTCAAGTAACCAGGACTCATTTTGTTAGTAACAATTAATAACTTAAAAATTATGTTAGTAAAAATACAATTTATTATACAATTTATTACAATTTATTATGACTGCTAGGAATGCACTCCACCGCTACAAAGCTATCAAGGAAGCAGACAGTTTGCAGCAGTGGTCTACATACCAGCAGTCGAGCCGACTCGCTATACAGCGCATGATTACATTGGGGCTGTCCCGCACACGGCGCACCAGGGATGTGCATCTCTTTCGCATTGTAGCGTAAAAACAGTCTATACGAGCTTCTGCAAACATTTATTATAATATAAATATTTATTTATTGCCAGTCTTAAATTTTATGTATTTACTATGACGACCACGACGACTGACGACGACGAAGAATTTCTTACATTACCCATTTACGTTTTTTATATCATATACATTAGTATTATGAAACACTTGTCTTGCAACAATGACTAATATACTAGCTATACAGCTTGGAATAAATGCAAAAAGATATAGACATTCTAAATTCTCATAGTCCTAGTATTCATGCTTTGCGAAAAACCTATGAAAAAACCACATGAAACGACAACACTTGACAGTTAAGTTTTGACATAAGTCACCCGATAAATTGTTTATTTCTATTTTATAGCAAAACAAAAGTTTTTATTTTTTAACAAAAAACCACGAAAATGTCTGAAACGTGGAGTATAACCGGGATATGTAGATGTTGTCACACAAGAGGCACGTTTAGAAGTCTTGACGACCCGTATAACTATGAAGGACGTGAAGAAGTATTTAATTACATGCTACAGAATACGTTTAATATAACTGTACGTTTATTATTCTCTTATAAGATTATTTAAACTTATTTTTAAGTAAAGCAGGTTGATAGTTAGGTAAACTTGAAAGTCTGAGCTTAGTAGGTACATTTCTAGATGGTTTTCATTTAAAATTCTAATTTGAAAGTATACACAATCATGTTCCATTCAACCCTTGAAAGTATGTCATTGTTCATGTAGGTTTATGAATGTGTTTCTACAACCTTGAATATTAAGAATATGAAATGCTCCTGCATGTAACACTTTAAATACGAGATTAAAACTAAGTAAAATTACAGTACCTAAACAATAATTGGAGTTTATTATTAGCTAGCGGTCCCCTCCGGCTTCGCCCGTAGTAGATGATTAAGTTTTCTCTCCATAAGAACCATCCTCGTACTTCAAGATATATTATAAAAAAAGAATTAACGAAATTGGTTCAGCTGTTCTCTAGTTTTGCGCTTAGCAACACATTTGGTGATTCATTTTTAAGTGTATAGATAAATACATAGTTAATATCATTTTATAGTAATTATATTACGTTACTAACTGTATCCTGCGGTTTTACCCGCAGTACTCCACTCCTGTTGGTCTTAGCGTGATGATATATAGCCTATAGCCTGCCTCGATAAATGGTCTACCACGGAAAGAATTTTTCAAATCGGACCAGTAGTTCCTGAGATTAGCGCGTTCAAACAAACACTTCAGCTTTATAATATTAGTATATATTTTAAATAATTTTCTCAATTTCCAGATACATCCAGTGGTAGATAGTGCAAAAAAGTTTTTCACAATATGTGAAGTGTGTATACCTAGGCTGAGAGACGCAGAGATGTTTAGACAATTAGTTGTATCCAGTGAGGAGAGGTTTATGCAGTATTATAATGAATATTTATTAAAAGGTAATAAATAATATTATAAACTAGCGGTCCGCCCCGGCTTCGCCCGTGGTACATATTTACGTTTTCTCTACATAAGAACCATCCTCGTACTACAAGGAATATAATAAAAAAAGAATTATCGAAATTGGTCCACCCGTTCACACGTGATGCCGTGACAATGCGAAACGGGTTTCATTATATTATGTAAAAAGAAAAGAGTTATCAATAGCAATATTGTATACAAGAATTAAATTACATATATTTATTTAAGAAAAAATGTATCATCTCTCTAATAGATTTTGTTAAATTATTTAATGGGAGCTTTTAACATTGAGAAATGTAAATTGGACAAAATAAAATATTAAGAATCGTCCAATTTGTTATATTGTTGCTCATTATAAAATACCGATAAATATGATGAATAATTTCTTTGTTGTTGTGTTTGACTGTTTTTATTATGTTTTTCAGACGTAAAAATGGAGAAAATTGAAATAACAGAAACACAAGTGGACGATTCAGATGGTTTGTAAGCTACTTTTTATATATTATGTTTTAAATCAATTATATTATGTTTTAAAGCCGCCATTTGTACATATTTTCTCTTATTTTATATTCTTTCTGTATCTCTATTTCCTATGTGTGAAATAAAGTGCTATATAATAAATAAAATTCCTTACCTTTTAATAATATTAATAAACATAAGAAATAATTTCATCACCAGGTGATAAATACCAATTGGATGTCTTCACCGATATAGATGATGAGCCGTTAGTATATTTGAAGAGCCAAGAATCTAAACCTGACGCTGACTGGATAGCACCGCTTAAAGATGGTAAGTAAAGATTTTAGTTTCGTCGTGTCGTTGTCGTGTCGTAGAGATATCGTATCGTATCGTGTCCTTTACTAAAATCGTACTAATATTATAAATGCGAAAGTTTGTGAGGATGTGTGTGTGTGTGTTTGTTACTCTTTCACGCAAATACTACTGAGCCGATTACAATGCTAGTTAGTACATAATGTAAAGTTGATACATTCTCAATGAAAATATTTGAGATAACAAAACAAAATACATAAATTTGATTTGACACCTACCCCCTGAGGAGGCCTATTCAGATTAGAGCGGTATCCGCTACCGCCGTGAGTAGCGGTATCCCGATGGCACGCGATTGTATCTCTTACGCAGTATATTATAGAGACTCTAATCGCGTACCTGTCGGTATACTCGGATAGGTACGCGATAAGAGCAGGATTAGAATAGGCCTATATGAAAGTCGATTGAAAATAAGTATCAAAACACTCTATATCACTATACATAGTATAAAACAGTCTCCTTTTCTGTCCCTATGTCCCTTTGTATGCTTAAATCTTTAAAACTACACAACGGATTTTGATGCGGTTTTTTTTAATACATAGATAGAGCGATTCAAGAGGAAGGTTTTAGTATATAATTTATTAGGTTTTAGACAAAGCGGGCGAAGCCGCGGGCGGTAAGCTAGTGTAAATATAAAATCTTGTATAGATACCCTAATAAGGTAATATTTTAACCCCTAATTGATTATACACATTCTTGTTCAATGTATAATATCCTTTTTTAATATTGCTAAATCCTTATTTTTCAGATAGCAACAAAAAATCGGACAGCACGAAAAAGTATTCCTGTAATATATGTCCAAAGAAATTCACCTACCACGGTTCCCTAGAGATGCACATACAGACACACAAAATAGAGAAAACATATACATGTATGCTGTGCAATCAAATGCACAAACGGAATAAAGAATTAATTAAACATATTAACGAGAATCACGGTGAAAATAACGTATTTACATGTAACTTGTGTGGCATCAATTTTGATACAGCAAAACTGCTGAAAAAGCATTTTTCAGTACATACAGACAAATTTAAGTGTAGTTTTTGTGAAAAAGAATTTAGTAAAAAGAAAGGCTTGAAGGAACATCTAAAAACGCATACGGGAGAGAAGAAATTTACATGTAATATTTGTAATAAGTCGTTTGGACATAATCAAACGTTAAAATCGCATATTTTGACGCATACAGGTAAGGAAAATTATCTTTTAAATTATAGTTTTCTTGTGTTACATACTAGGTATTTACGCTGAAGTATGTGTAAACAATATTTTTTTAATCACTTCATTGACTTACAATAAACAACTAAACTGTAACAATCACGTTATCAAATCAATCAAATATTGTCCAAAACAAAACTCTGCCTACGTGTGTTTAGGCAGAGTTTTCTATTGAGCGATACAATGAGTTGTTAATTGTAATGTTTTTTCCAAAGTTTTTTTATTAATTAAGTTTATCACATTCAGGGATGATTTTTCAATCATTGGTAAAATTTATTAATTGAATATTGGACGAATAAGTTTTATTTGGGGTTAGAAAAATTGCCCTGGAATGTAGTTATTTAGCAATTCTTATATCATATTTAAGTAAAGCTTATATTATTTTTCAGGTGAACGTCCGTACATTTGTGATATATGCGGTCGTAGTTTCCCTCAACGCACACACCTAAAGCGTCACATACACATCACGCACACAGGCATCAAGCCGCATTCATGTACCATTTGTATGAAGAAATTCTCCAGCAAAAGTTACTTGAGAATACATGAACGACAACACACGGGGGAAAAACCGTATTCTTGTGACGTTTGTGAAAAACAATTCCGTGCGTACACTACGTTAAAAGTACACATGCGTGTACATACGGGAGTTAAACCGTATCTGTGCTCGTTCTGTGACAGACAGTTCGCACAAATGGCGAGTTTTAAACTACACGAGCGAACACATACAGGCGAAAAACCGTATTCTTGTGTGGTTTGTAAGAAAGCGTTCGCGGATAGCGGATATCTGAAGATACACATGCGTATACACACGGGAGATAAACCGTTCGAGTGTTGTGTTTGTAAACGAGCGTTCAGGGAAACGGGACAACTGAAACGTCACATGCGTGTACACACGGGACAAAAAGCGTACACTTGTAAAGTTTGTAATAAACAAATTGGGAACTTGTCGAAACATATGCGGGTACATGCGGGTATGGAGAAAAATTGTGATTTTTGTGACAAAAAATTAAACGGATTTAAAGTACATTTGAGTGTACATACGGGAAAGAAACCGTATAGATGTGGTGTGTGTGAAACGCAGTTTGCGCAAAGTGGCGGTCTGAAGAGGCATAAGTGTAGTGAGAAGTGAATAAATTATTTATTTTTATGTGTTGTTTGATTTTATATCTCCATCTTACATCTATTCTATAATGTTATCACTACATATTATTATAAAACAAAGTTGCTTTCTCTATCCCTGTACATATATACGTATATACTGTGCCTGTGTATATTATATACTGTGCCTATGTCCCTATGTAGATGTCTGAATCTTTAAAGCTACGCAACGGATTTTGATGCGGTTTTAGTATATCATTTATTGGGTTTACATAAAGCCGCGGGCGGGTGGATAGGTAGATAGATAGCAGTCTATAATATATAAAAAATGCAAAATTTGTTGCTAAGCGCAAATCTTGAGAACAGCTGAACCGATTTCGTTAATTCTTTTTTAATATATTCCTTGAAGCACGAGGATGGTTCTTATGGAGAGAAAACGTAAACATGTACCACGGGTGACGCCGGGACGGATCGCTAGTAAAATGAAGATGAGCAAAACTCGCGGATAATAATAATTTAATCAATTTTGACTCTTAAATCCGTGTGTTTAGAACTTCGTTACGCTTTCTCAATAATTAAATTTTACTATGGCTTAGTAAAGTACGACGGTCAGTAAGTGATTGCAAAAAAAATTGTATTGAATTAAAGACGTAAGTCCTTTAATTTTAATTTAGTAGTATGTCAGTATACTGAGGTAATAAATTTGAATTCTTACATAGTTAGGTACTTTTTAATATTATTTTTTTATTAAATTTGAATAAAAAAAAAATACCTACTACTATTACAATTAATGGACATACCTATTATTAATTTGTATGGTATATTTCAAAAATTTAATATTATGTCTAACGTTCTGAAAAAAATACCTGCAAGAGGCGGCTTGATTTTTTTACATAAATAAAACAAATAATCTTTTAAACGGTTTGCTCTACATAGCTGATATGAAATTACCCAATTATTTTAATAAGCCGTATTTCTTCGCGGATATCCGTTGCTCGTATAAAATCAAATCCAAATCCAATCAACCGTTACAGACTGTAAATTGCATTCACTTCCAAATTCCGATAGATTAGCAAGCATTGCGTTAATTTTTTCAAAAGAAAACTTCATTCATTGTTTAAACAAACAACTCCAATGTACGCCGTCTCTTAAATTGGAAAGTGGTCAAGTAACTCGAGTGTTTAGTTAGCGTTGCGCCGTTTAGTGCGTCGCTTGTACGAAGGAGTTTCCATTGCAACGAACTGGCCAATTAAAAAAAAAAACAACACCGCTCAATTCTTTGGCGGGAACCGTTTGACAGCTGTCAAAATTTTTCGTGAATTTTGCGTTTTTTTGTTGTGCTCGAATAAAACATTGTGCTGTGTTTTACGTTGGTGTATTTAATTCTAAAGATATTGCGGTCACCGTTGAGGTAAGCCATCTCCTGATGCCATTTACAGTCATGTGTCGAGATATGATCGCGGCAATTATTTTTGAACGTAGATAAGTAGCTATTTCTGTATTCATAATTATTATTAGAGAGTTACTACATGCTTAATGGTGCTTATTAACATTAACAAAGTATAATGTACTATAATTTTCCTTCGTTTTATTATTTTCTTGGTTTCTTGTGAGGTTTATCGATAAGCTAAAAATTAATATTAAAAAAAATATACAGTCTGAATTTTATTGAACAGTGCATATCAAAGGAAATTAGCATATTTTAAAAATTTGTCAATTAATTATTATTATAGTCGTTAATTAATGGATGCCGGCATATTTTTGCTTCATAGTTTTTAATTTTTTTTAACCACAGACCAAAAAACTACCTACATAAGTAATTATAAGAAGAATGTAACGAATTTCGTTCATTAATTAAAATTGTACCTAATGAAATGTGATTTAGTAAGTGTCTGTTTCACCTCATTTCACAAGATCATTTAAATATTAATTGATTTTTTATGGTCCAAAATATTTTTGGTAGGTATCGTAACAGTGTTGCCAGCATAGACAGGTTGAGTTTATTTTTGATTATTTGTTAAAAAAATAGTAAAAATAAATGGATGATATTTTTTTTAATCCATGGTGTAGTTGTGAGTGGTGGGTTCGATTCTGATAGAAATTATGGTTTTCTATTTTTTATATTTACTTATAAGAATTTTTATAAGGTCGTGTGAAAAATTTGAGTGTGAAAAAAAAAACGTCGAATACAAAAATAAACAAAAATATAATTTATATGCCAAATATATTCGAACCAGTTCAGCAGTTCCGTGATTGAGCAACCGACATTCGAACATACGAACTTTCACATTTGTATTGGAAGAAAAATAAATATTTGCTATACTAAATATCTATGGACATTTTGACTAAAATCTAAATAAAAAATTTGCATTATTTTCATCAATTCGTTATTTTTTTCAAATATTCCTTATGGAGAGAAAACGTAAATATGTACCACGGGCGAAGCCGGGGCGAACCGCTAGTTATAACAATAAATAAATAAAAGGATTTTATGTTTTGCTGACTGTACAAGGAATACATTGTATGTGTGTGTGTGTGTGTGTGTAGATCATTGACACACAATAACGGGTTTAATAGAGCGTGTATGTGGAATTAATTATAAATTATAATTTAAATGCATTATTGCATTTATAACGTTGATATGTATGCAAGTGATTCATTAGATATATAGATTACTAGCTTTCCGCAAAGGAAAACCCGCATAGTACCCGTTCCCGTAGGATTTCCGGGATAAAACCTATCCTATGTGTTAATCCAAGTTACCCTCTATATGTGTGCTAAATTTCATTGTAATCGGTTCAGTAGAATTTGCGTGAAAGAGTAACAAACACACACACATCCTCACAAACTTTCGCATTTATAATATTCGTAGGATTTATATAGTATAATACATAAGTAATAATAACCTACATGCCGATCACAATAAAATAGCTAATTTGGAGCGCAGCACATTAAAAATTATTTACATTGCGACACGATAACGTAACGCGTACGTAACGACAAACGACTGCGTAACGACTTGTCGGACGGCATTGATAAACGCTGTGTATGCTTTACGCCTGACTTGGCTCGCTAATATAATAAGTATAGACATATAAATTATATAAAAAGAAAAATCCTGTTTTTCGCTCGTAAATTATAATAAGAAGTAGTTTTAATTTGTTCGAAATTTAGCAGATTATACTTACTTTGATAGCGGTACAGATAGGACTACTTTCAGATATTTTTTTGCATGATTTTTATGTAAAAAATTTTCCGCTACATAAGCTAAATAAGTTTAAGTTTTGCTACAGCTACAGCTCTTTACATTATTTAAGTATCAAAATAAATCGAAATTTCTCCACATTTGGACCTTGCATTTAAAAAACTCATCATAAAAATCTCACATTTTATGCAAACTATATCCATATCCCAAAAAGCATCAAAATCAGTTCAGCCGTTTTGCCTCCAATCCACTTTCACACATAACATGAGTATTTATTTACATGTCACCAGCTTTCTTACTAGAAAGTTAGGGATAGTCATAAAGATTAATGTCTAAGACCTATCTACACGATCTATGGTAGAAACTACTTGTATGTCATGTTTTAGTACGCGTTTGTGTGTGTCAAGTGTTGTTTTTAGTGATAATCTATACATATATATAAAACTCAAAGGTGACTGATATATAGTGATCTATCAACGCACAGCCCAAACCACTGGACGTATCGGGCTGAAATTTGGCATGCAGGTAGATGTTAGGACGTAGGCATCCGCTAAGAAAGGATTTCCCGAAATTCTTGCGGGAACGGGGAAAAACGGGGATGCACGTACAAAGTCGTGGGCGGAAGCTAGTTCAAATATATTTGTTTACTAGCAGCTGTGCTCCGCGGTTCCACCCGCATTGCTCCGCTCCTGTTGGTCTTAGAGTGATGATATATTATAGCCCATAGCCTTCCTCGATAAATGGGCTATCCAACACCGAAAGAATCTTCAAATCGGACCAATAGTTCTTGAGATTAGCGCGTTCAAACAAACAAACAAACTCTTAAGCTCTTAAGCTACAACACTTTGCGAATGTCCTATAGCTATCTAGACTCAGATCCGGTGCGCAGTGTCACCGCGCGTGATGCGACTCGCCAAGCGTCACCAAAGGTCACTTTCGACACTTTGCCTTGTGGCTGTTGCACCATTGTACTATATACATTATACATATGTGTAATTGCTTTTTTGTGTTTGTAACGTTAGACTTGATTCTGGTCAAATGAATTGGGGCTTCAAATTATACAATTTGATTTTGAATGATATTCATGTACCTAGTAGTTAAAGCTTGAAATTGTAATGGATTGGATTTGCTGACAAAAAGTAAAAAGATTTGTTTTTAAATTTTATTTAAAGAGGTACCAGATTTTAATTAAAAGTTCTGGAGTTCGATTAGCAGAGTAAATAGAAGCTTCTTAATTTTATCAGCTAATTTTTTAAATTAATTTCAAACAGTGAATATAAATCAAACACTAGGATGTGTTAGAAAAAGTTTATCGATAAGTAACTTCTGCCAACCCGCACTTGGCCAAGGGGCGAAATTCCCAAGATGGACCCTGTGTCTATGCACGTGCACGGAAAAACATCTCTGTCGCACAAGAAAAATAATATAATACAAACATCGTTTAAAGTAAAACAAAAACGACAAAGAGTCAGAATTATATAAACAAATAATTATTTACGCGCCTGCGTAATTTTGATAAACTTTCGCTTTCTCCGAATTACCTTATGAAGTTCTTTGTTAAATACCTGACTGTTTTTAAGAACAAATCCGCATTGTAATATGGAAACAACCATTTTTTTATCGTTAAAGCGGGCAAACGAGCAGGCGGGTCACCTGATGGAAAGTGATGCCCGCCGCCCATAAGCGCATTCGCGATGTTAGGGTCACCGCGAATGTGTTGCCGGCCTTTGAGATATAAATATGCCCTTTTCTTGAAGGTTTCCCCGTCAAATCCATTTGGGAACACAGAAGATGGTAAATAGTTCCACAAGGTCGTTGTTCTCGGTAAAAAATGCTGAGAAAAGCGGACTGTGGTAGACCGCCATGCATCCAGGTGGTTACGGTGGAATTTTAATTTGTGGCGAGAAGTGCGGTTGTATGTATGTACCATTTATGTATCATCGTGATATGTGGATAAATATTGTAAAATATACTACTATTGTCCTTTTTTCGTATGAAATTTAAATGGCTTTTGTATCTATTAATATCACATTTTTCTTAATTTTATTCAATGTTTAAGAAAACTTGAAATGATTGGATGGGATAATTTTTTGTATATCTAATAATCTAGAAAACGCAGGCAAATTATCGAGAAAATTACTAAAAAAAACCCGCCTGCATAATAAACTTTCAATCTCTTCTAATTACCTTATAAAATACGTTTTTAAAAGTTATTTTTCCCTGGGAAATACCCCTAATACAAATCCGGGTCACTGACCAATCTTGCATTTATTTACATAACCCTCTTTCACGGATAAAACGTTAAATGCAATACTTTAACCTCCTTTATTCCGGTTAGGTTACATCTGGGTCTAAACTTGGATTTTAAACCGGTTTAAATCAATTAATGGCAGAACGAGAATAATTGTTAAATACCTAGTAAGTGTGGCTTTCTGAGCTAATACCTGAACTTATGAACTATATTAATTGTATCATATTATACCTACAACACTAGCTGTGCTGTGCGGTTTTACCCGCTCCGCTGCTGTTGGTCTTAGCGTGATGATATATAACCTATAGCCTTCCTCGATAAATGGGCTATCAAACACCGAAATAATTTTTCAAATCGGACCAGTAGTTCCTGAGATTAGCGCGTTCAAACAAACAAACTCATCAGCTTTATCAAAAATCATCAGCATGCGAAATGCTTAGTGTGGGATCAGATCGTGCTGAGTGTGAAAAATGTCCTGTAAATTTATTTTTATTTTTTGTACGAATGATTGCTCGCAATCTTAGATCATTACTCGCAATTGACTGATAATGCTAAAGGAACGAAATTACTATAATCTACTAGCTTTCCGCCCGCGGCTTCGTCCACTTTGTCTAAAACCTAATAAATTATATACACTAGTATATCTAGTATTATAATATTATCTGTGCTAATCTGAAACCTTCCTCGAGAATATCTGTATCTATTTAAAAAACCGCATAGAAATCCGTTGCGTAGTTTTAAAGATTAGGGATATAGGGACAGAGAAAGCGACTTTGTTTTATACTATGTAGTGATATATACCCCAGTCCATATACAACAGATTTGACCCAATTCAATAAAACCTTGCGCATAATGTCGTAAGCCAAGATCGCTGGAGCATGGTCAGATCGAGGCTAGCCAGCCTAATGAATCGTTAAGTTGTTAAGCTATTATGTATTGGTTAAAGTTGGAGATTTATGAAAAATGGAACAGCAAAGTAGGAAAATTTGGGTCAGCTAGTAGGTATACGAAAAAAGGTGGGAAAATAGATATTTTGAAGAATAGAAAATTTTCGGTCGTGAGGCGAGATTCGATCTTCTATTATTTAATCCTACTAATATTATAAATGCGAAAGTTTGTGAGGATGTGTGTGTGTTTGTTAGTCTTTCACGCAAATACTACTAAGGCGATTATAATGAAATTTAGCATACATATAGAGGGTAACTTGGATTAACACATAGGATAGGTTTTATCCCGGAAATCCCACGGGAACGGGAACTATGCGGGTTTTCCTTTGAAAACGCGGGCGAAGCCGCGGGCGGAAATCTAGTAATATAATAAACGTGTTAAAAAGAACGTAGAAATACGGGAAATGAAAATTTCAAAGAATAGAAGGATATCGATTGTGAATGAGATTTGAATTTTTTTAAATATTATTTTAGAGGACAAATATTTATGAGTATTTTAATGCTGTAAAACTAAACATACATAGAAAGAAGGTGACTACTGATATAAGTGATAAAAAGTATAGAAATGTAGATATGGATGGAAAAAATAATAAATATGGCAAATGTAACTAGATATTAACTAATTGGATATATATTATTTGCATCAGTGAATTTAGCTGATAAGTTGATTAGCCACAAAACAAGGAAGTACGGTTATATTAGGTATTACTAGCTGTGTCTCGCGGTTTCACCCGCATTGCTCCGTTCTTGTTGGTCTTAGGGTGATGATATATAGCCTATAACCTTCCTCGATAAATGGGCTATCTAACACCGAAAGAATTTTTCAAATCGGACCAGTAGGTTGTTCCTGAAATTATCGCGTTCAAACAAACAAACTCTTCAGCTTTATAATATTAAGTATAGATTATGCATATCCCTATGCAAAAAGGTGGATATCCATTACTATGCGGAATTTCAATTACCGGTATTAAAACTAATTATCTCGAGACTAGAGATCGTTTCGCGTCGTTACTTGTTGTAATTACCCTACGCGTGATGACTGTGTAGAAAATCGTAAAACTATCTACTGTTTTGAAATCATCCCATATTATATAGAAAGAAAAGAAAGAAAATACATTTTATCTACACTAATATTATAAAGAGGAAAACTTTGTTTGTTTGATTGTAATGAATAGGCTCATAAACTACTGGACCGATTTTAAAAATTCTTTCACCATTCGAAAGCTACATTATCCACGAGTAATATAGGCTAGGTTTTATCCCGGAAATCCCACGGGAACGGGAACTATGCGGGTTTTTCTTTGAAAACGCGGGCGAAGCCGCAGGCGGAAAGCTAGTTACAAATAAAACTACAAATTTTTAATTATAACTAATGCACTTTTATAAACAATAAACATTTACAAGTATATAAATTAAAAAAAGAGCGAATGTGCCGAGCACACGTGTCAGAAGTGAAACTTCTTTGGGCAAGATTCAAAGATACCAAAATCGTCGCCTTACTCCATGATATATCGATTTGAAGAATAAAATAACTAATATTATTTTTTTTAATTTTTACTTAGTTCGATTCCCGGTCGATGCAAGTGAATTTTCGAAAATCTTTGAATGCAGTTCTATTTCTTTTTAGAAATAAAGGAATGTTTCCTTTCAGCAAAATTTGCTATCTCCAGTATTTAAACTTTAAAGTACTTTCCCTCCAGGTCCCATCGAAAATTCCACACTGTAGAGTGTAGGTATAATATATTATCTGTGCTATAGTCATAACTGTGTTTGTTTTGATAATAACCAAATTCAATTGTATGAAGTCAGCTCTGTTTTCATATGTTATAATAAACACCTTTGTTCATTTCGGTAATGGATTACCAAACTATTATTCATAATTACTTGTTTTGGCTTATCGAAATTCGCTCATCTTACGGTGCATTTAGACCAAACGAACATAGAGCTAGAGCAAGAGCATTATTTCGTGATCTTTTAGTGTAAACGAAAACTCGTATTCAGTGTTGTTCAGTATTAGAACATTGCATAGAATCTTTTCGAACGCACTAAGAACAACGAAGAATGCTCTACTCCTGTTTACATTGAAAGAAATTGACATAGTGGAGCATGAGCACTCACTCGTTTGATGTAAATGCTCCATCCATCGTATTTCTTATGCAAAAATTACCGTTGTCCTAACTTCAGGAAGCAACTACCTAATTATTAACTTTAATTCGAAAATATTAAAAAAAGGTTAAATATTAAAAAAAGCGTGTGTGCTAAGAACACGTGTCAGAAGTGAAAATTCTTTAGCAAGATTCAAAGATACCAAAATCGTCGCTTTACTCCATGACGTGACGGTATTGTCATGACGCTATCTTAAAATTTTACTCAACGCGCCTAAAGAAGTTTCACTTCAATAATAAAATAGATTATTTGCCTTTAGAGAATTCAGGGGAACAAAAGCTAACTACCATAGCAATGGTTACTCATCATCATCACTACATAGTATAAAACAAAGTCACTTTCTCTGTCCCTATGTCCCTTTGTATGCTTAAATCTTTAAAACTACGCAACGGATTTTTATGCGGTTTTTTTTAATAGATAGAGTGATTCAAGAGGAAGGTTTTAGTATATAATTTATTAGGTTTTAGACAAAGCGGGCGAAGCCGCGGGCGGTAAGCTAGTAATATTATATTGTATGCTAATGTTCGTGACCTTAGCCGACTTGTTAAGGAAATGAGTATGTGTATTGTGTTCTTTCATTGTACAAATAATAGCTTTTTGTCAGGCTATCTTAATAATATGTGCACTAGACGTTATAACATGCTTGAGATAAATCATATTTGTCTGTTTTGGCTCTACACTGATTTAGATTTGAAATTAATGATTTTTAACGGATTTTAAACGCGGAATCACCCGCATTGCTCCGCTCCTGTTGGTCTTAGCGTGATGATATATAGCCTATAGCCTTCCTCGCTAAATGAGCTATCTAACACCGAAAGAATTTTTCAAATCGGACCAGTAGTTCCCGAGATTAGCGCGTTCAAACAAACAAACATACAAATAAACTCTTCAGCTTTATAATATTAGTATAGATATTATATTCCCGACGTTTCGCACACTTTGCGGCGATACTATTATAACTGGAGTACAGTACGATTCACGAAAGATGACCACAAATGGCGGCCGTCTGCGCACGTTCACTAATGAAGAAAAGACATAAGACAAAATAATATTTTAATGTTGGTTAAATAATTTATTTTTTATTTATTTAAAATTAAATCCGCCCGCGCCTCACCTCGCACCTCCATAGGGACCTAAAATATGCCTTCTGCGCCGTGGTCATCTTTCGTGAATCTTACTGTACTTGTAATTAAATGAAAATTCTCGTTTCCAGTGTTAATAATTGAAGTCAGACGGACAATATATTAAATCTTTGATTGGTTTTCGAATTTATTGCTCTGATGATAATAGTAGGGGAGCCCATGATGCTAAATGTGGATTTACTCGAGCGTCACGGGAACCTATTAGAATTGGTAGATTAGACCATAGCGAGAAAAAAAGGTCCTATAATGTTTTCACTTTTAGCGGTGGGGAAGGGTTTTTTGATTTTTTTTAATTTAAAAAAAGAAAAAAATTGGCTTGGAAATACTCAAGCGCGTTAGATATTGATATTTTGTATGCTCCAGGACGTCACTGAAAAAAAGTATACGTTAATCTGACGATTTAAGTGGCGATTTAATCGCTATGAAGAAAGGGTAAAAAATTAAAGTAATATTATTCGAGCGCGTCAGTAAATCCCAAAATCCCCTCTTGGGCTCCCCTACTATAAGGAAAATCACATACCTAGAGATGATTTATATGAACTTGTATTTAATTGACGTTCGATGGTTTAATACGGAACCATATAATCGGATAAATAACAAATAACTTGGACAACATATAACCTGATGTATTTCTCATAGATCATAATCTCTTCTTAGTATCATCGTCTTCTTTATATTTATAAAATTCTCGTGTAAAACAAAATCATACTCCTCATATATGACCATGATTATTTATGGGACCAATTCTCATATGGGTAGGTTACTTTTTATCCCGCAAATCCCACAGGAACGGGAAAAAAATTGCGGGTTTTCAGGCGGAAATCTAGTAATCTATATGTTATGCGAAGCCAGGTGGACTACTACTATCCTACTAATATTATAAATGCGAAAGTTTGTGAGAATGTGTGTGTGTGTGTGTTTGTTACTCTTTCACGCAAATTCTACTGAACCGATTACAATGAAATTTAGCACACATATAGAGGGTAACTTGGATTAACACATAGGATAGGTTTATCCCGGAAATCCCACGGGAACGGGAACTATGCGGGTTTTCCTTTGAAAACGCGGGCGAAGCCGCGGGCGGAAATCTAGTTATATATACGGCTAAAACAAAACGAAATCGCGATGCAGCGTCACATCGCGTTAAATATGTGATCGCACACTTTCACTGAGGTTTTTTCGTAACGTCGTGTGTCATTATGTAAGTGTCGACGTTGTATATGACGGTGCATTTACATTAAACGAGCGAATGCTCATTCTAACCCCACTATGTCAAATTGTTTTAGTGTAAACAGGCGAAGAGCATTCGTTCGTGATAAATGTAAATTTCTTATGACGATTCAAAAGTGCTTCTAGAAGAAGTCTAATTGAATAAATAAATGTTACAGTGCGTTGTTCTTAGTGCGTTCGAAAAAATTATATGCAATGTTCTAATACTGAACAACACTAAATACGTTTCGTTTACACTTAAAGATCACGAAATGCTCTTGCTCTATGTTCGTTTGATGTAAATGCACCGTTATATATGCTCGAATGGTATGCCGGAAATATTGTTGGTTATTTGTGTATTTATTGTATACTGGATGATATTCATGAATTTGCATGCTTTTAAAAGACAAAGATAGTAGGTAAAAAGTAGACATAGATAAATGACTTAGTACGTTTTAAAATGGGCCGAAGTTGCCTGAAATAATCGACAGAACAGAAATGAGACAACTAAATTCAAAAAGCAAAAGGAAGATTTTATTCAATATTACAATATTTTTCTTTTCTGTGCTTTATACAGCTTTTATTAGCTACCTATTTATAAATATAGTCGTCGAATAACTATCTAATACAAAATAATTTTACAACTCGAGTTTCTGAGATAGCGCGTTTAATTCTTCTGCTTTATAAAATTTATATGGATTAATTGCAGATTTTTTTATTCATTTAAAGTTGTTAACTTTTACTCTATTGAGCAAAACATAGTAGTTTATACTTGTAATTCATGTACTTACTATGTTTAAAAAATAAAATCAGTTATTTAATACTAGCTGCTCCGAGCGGTTTCACCCCCGTGGGTCCACTCCTGTTGGTCGTAGCGTGATGAGCCTATAACCTTCCTCGATAAATGGGCTATCTAACACCGAAAGAATTTTTCAAATCGGACCAGTAGTTCCCGAGATTAGCTCGTTCAAACAAACAAACTCTTCAGCTTTATAATATTAGTATAGATTATAAACATATTGTTGTTCCCGTTCCCGTGGGATTTCCAGGATAAAAAATATCCTATGTGTTAATCCAAGTTACCCTCTATATGTGTGCTAAATTTCATTGTTATCGGTTCAGTAGTATTTGCGTGAAAGAGTAACAAACATACATATCTACACATACATCCATCCTCACAAGATCTATCACTTTTCACTATCCAAAATAATAAAATAACAAGAAAACAATAGAAATTATACACAACGATTCATAAAGAATATATAATTAGTTGATTAATATTAATAACAATAATTATAATCCGTGGGGATTGAAATAAAGCTGCTTTGTCTTTGTCATAAATAATCATTATTGTTGCGGTTGTAAAGGTCCTTTTACACTTGATTGAAATTGATATCAGATTTCTTTACTTACTTATCTACTTTAAACATAATAAAAATAATAAAAAAGAGCGTGCGTGCCGAGCACACGTGTCAAGATTCAAATATACCAAAATCGTCGCCTTATTTCATGACGTGACGGCATTGCCATCACGCGACCTTGAAATTTTACTCTCAACGCGCCTAAAGAAGTTTTAAAATATATTTTAAATGAATTTAATTCAAATGTTTTATGTTTGTGATGTTTTATGAACAAGTCCCTTTACATTGAAGTCAAAACAGTGATGCAAGACAAATTAAACAATGCTCATTTGATTATACAGATAATAATAATCAAACAAAGAATATTGCTGTCTCGCTCTGGCTAATTATAAATCTATACTAATATTATAAAGCTGAAGAGTTTGTTTGTTTGAACGCGCTAATCTCGGGAACTACTGGTCCGATTTGAAAAATTCTTTCGGTGTTAGATAGACTATTATCGAGGAAGGTTATCCTATCCTATCCTACTATAAATGCGAAAGTTTGTGAGCACTGAGCATAGATGTATGAGTATGTGTATTAGTATGTATGTTTATTACTATTTGACGCAAATACTACTGAACCGATTACAATGAAATTTATTTAATGATTTTTTTAAAATTACTGTTATCATACCTACATAAATAATATTTATACTGTGCCTACATACAGTTAGCAGTATATTACTTATGTACCTATTTATTATTTTTTAGTAACAACTGTGGAAAGTTCAAAAACAGCTGAACCAATTTTGATGTTACATATTATAGGTATGGTTGGTTGTTTCGTCTTGTATTTTTGATTTTTTGAATATATTCATTATATTCATGTCACGTGCCGTACAAGACATTTTTTAGGATTTATAAAAAAATGTAGTTACCTAGTTGTTTGTTCATACGCATGACAAAATATGATTATAATAATAATAGCAAAAAACTGAAATATTCCACCAACGCTTTTTCGTGACATGAATTTTTGATAGGGTTGTCACGATTTTGAAATTACTCACTAAAAAAATATTATGAGTCTTATTGTAAAAAAATCGTTTTTTTAAGTTTCTTGTATGTTCTTGTATATGATATTATTATCTTTAATAAATTTAATCGATATTGTCACCCGATTATGGTAAAATATGTGTAAAAATGTATGTGAAGTTTGGACCAATTTTTTATATGAGAATTCAATTTTGGATGGTTACAAATACATATTACAATACATTACATTTAATATTTATCCAGATACTAATATACATAAAAAAATGAATCACGAAATGTGTTGGTAAGCGCATAACTCGAGAACGGCTGAACCGATTTCGTTATTTTTTTATAATATTTCTTGAAGGATGGTT
>CAJQZM010039757.1:0-12881 GCA_907164665.1 Colias nastes
CGTCGGTATGGCGGGCTGTAAGTCACACCGGAAAAGTATGGCATGACACTACCGCCTACTTCTTTTTTATGGGCTATCGGTAAATTCTAAAATTTTTGTGTTACAAATTGTTTGACTTCGCTATTTTTCCGACGAGTTCGACTAACGCCCACGCGACTAAGCCGCCGGTACCAGCGTTCACACCATCGTTTTTCTTTTTGTCATTGCGTACTAAGACCTCTGTAGAACCGCCATCCTGTTACAAATGACTCGAAATTTTGTGTCAGTATCTCCCGGTCTATGATTCACGAGGAAGGTTTTAGTATATAATTTATTAGGTTTTAGACAACGCGGGTGAAGCCGCGGGCGGAGAACTAGTAATAATATATACAGCAGCTCGTTAAGTTGAATCGGAAATCTGTTATTTATCTATATTATTTTATAAGTTAAAGTAAATAAAATACGATATAATTAAAATTTTCATTTTATATCTGAGTGCATAATTTACTCGCATTTAATATTTAAAATTTAAAATGATAATAAATACGTAATGGAAAATAAGAAATGCATTTCAGAATTGAGAAAATACGTTTTTGGGAACGTTTTAAATTAATGTCTGGTAAAAAGGTAAATTGCTCTGCTAAGAGATTCCAGTTTATAAGAGGAAGAACATTTCTAACAACAAGATATTGTAAGACTGACTGATTTGAAGAAAGATGTTAAATTTGTGTGTTAAGTATTTAATTAACGTAGTTATTATTAACTTATATAAATAGTAATTTCTAATAAAAATATATACTTATTATTATAAAAATCCGACTGTAAATTTTACTATTAATTACTTTGAGGCCATTTTTTTAAATATTTATGTATCCAATGTCACACAACACTTAGACGAAATCGATTGATCAATCACATAAAATACGACAAGCCATTTAAGTTGAACGTGTATACGAAATATACATACATACACTCGAAAAACATAACCCTCCTGTCGCAGTCGGGTAGCTTACTAACAAGCAAGGTAATATAGAACTTGTCTTATAAATAAATGATACAGTGCAGGGCCGGGTGACAAGCTAACCCTGCGAATTTCCTCTATAGCAGATTTATGGCTCCCGAAAACCCGTATGTCAAAATATTCATTCATTTCGTGTACAATTTACTGTAGAATTGTAGACCTTTATGTTTCGGCCATTTTGTTGGAGGGATCCTGTAGTAAATACGTCTGCACACATGATTCTGTAGTATGGACTATGGATGGATGTAATGGATTCAAATAGATGCTTCTAGATCGTTCTGGAACTTTTTGTATTGATTTTGAAGTTGATAAGAATGCATTTAAACATAGACAATATTAATGCAACTACTACAACATACTTACTAGCAACATATTGATTTATCCGATTACTAATAATTTAACATAAAATATAGCAGATTGTAATACGCTCATTAAAATTATTGCTTGTATTCATAATAATTATTGATACTATACGTATAATTAATAGTTTCCGGCAGTTCTACGCTTATGGCAAATTATTATGGTTTTATTTCTCTTAAACTATGGCTATTTTTCATCTATGGTAACGTTAACATTTTCTGAGTTAAAATGATTAAATTGAGTTGCAAAATTATACAAAAGGCGATACAATTAATCAAATCTTACTCCGACTCAATCAAATAGTAGATACTTAATCGATCAAGAGAAATTTGGCAACGGCTGCACGTTAAAGAGGAAAATGGAGTTAACTTCTGTAGCAAAAGTAAACGAGACTATTATTTATATAATAACATTAATTGATATATTTTATCTTTATAGTAAGAGAGTTGAATAAATATCGGTAGCAAAACGTTTTTTTAATCTATAATATCAATTTTATTAACAGCTGATTTTAACTTTTTTTTCTTAAGCTTAAGAATAGCTTAAGAACCTTTCTTGTGCCTTAAAAAAATTCAGAATTGGTTGAGCCGTTCTCGAGTTTTACGATTAGCAAACAAATTTTTCATGTTGTTTTATTTATATTTATCAAGATAAATATTTATTTAAATCTACCTTATTTTAACAAAATCATCCGTCTCTTTTGTTTTACAGTCGTTAGAGCAGGATAAACTTCAAACAGAATATAAGGACATTCAAAATAGCGAATAATTGTACTCCTTTATGTCAAAGGCTTGACAAAATGGGATCATTATAGTTAAATGCCCTTCGATAGAGTTTTTCGTTGTTTAATGATTTCTATGATATTTTTCTGGCAAATATTCTACTATTATGAATGAAGGGTACAAATAAAGGCAATTTTATTATTAAGTTATGCTTTATACAATTTATATTGTAAATATATTTGTAAGCCATTAGATCAGAAAAAGTGTGTTTTTAGATTCATTTTGTTTGTTGTATTGTAGACTGTAGTTCATAGTAAGGTATATACTCAAGCAATTGCTATTTCAGAGTGAGCATAGCAAACCGGTCATTAATAAAAATACACTAGCTGCGCCCCGCGGTTTGGCTGTGTGGCTCCGCTCCTGTTGGTCTTAGCGTGATGATATTTAGCCTATAGCTTTCCTCGATAAATGGGCTATCATAAAACCGAAATAATTTTTCAAATCGGACCAGTAGTTCCTGAGATTAGCGCTTTCAAACAATCAAACTCTTCAACTTTATAATAATATTAGTATAGATGAAAATGGATAGCATTATGTAATCAGTATCACGCATACCGTTAATTTTATTTACTCCTCCAATAAAATAGGCAATATTAAAACAACTCAATTGCTCTACTAATATAATAGAGAAATATAAACCCTATTCCAATAGCATTAATCACCATAATGACGAATCACACTTTGCATCAATCAACCCTTCACAATCGACTTTATTTAAATAGTTTTGTTTGAAATCTCAACTTCTTAAGTGGACATTCTTCAGCCACACGGACAGACGGAGACAAATCGTTGTAAGGAATGGCCGTTTATTTTGGCGTCGAATTAATGCTCTCTAACGGTGCATTTACATTAAACGAGCGAAAGCTCTAACCCCACTATGTCACATTCTTTTAGCGTAAACAGGCGTATTCTTTCGTTGTTCTTTTTTTTCAGCACATTTTTCACACACGGCACGAGATGGCTCATAAAAATACATATATAAATTGAAGTTTATACTTATATCGATAATTAACACCCAGACACAGAGCAAACATTGATTGTCATCACACAAATATGTGCCCCGGGTTGGAATCGAACCCACAACCTCTGGCTTGGAAGGCAAGGTCACTACCAACCAAGGCAACCGGACAATCAAAAAATCAGTTCTAAGTGCGTTCTAAAAGATCACGAAAGAATGCTCTAGCTCTATGTTCGTTTGATGTAAATGCACCGTTAGCCTTATCGGTGACGTCAACTTCGCTATAGTTTTAAAGCATTGTTCCAAAGTTAACCTTTCTGGAGTTGAAGGAAGAAATAGCGTATGCAGTTTGTAATGGATTGTTGAAAGCTATTTAAATATTTTAATCTTTTATAAGGTGAAGTCACGTTGACTTTGAATGGTAAGTTACTGTCATTCTTTGAAAATTGTTACTAGTGAAAATCAAAGTTCGGAAGACTTCGGATTAATGGTAAATAAATGTAGTTAGTAAGTTACTCTGTTTCAAAATATACCACCTAGATCATTTGATAATCTATCATACTACACAGGTATTGCATTGTTTATTTTTTTAAACAATGGAGCACTTAACTGAAATTGAACCCATAATCTATTGAACTCTTATAAAGCGTTTACATCATGCAATAGATAATATTTCTGTCGTGGCCATATCGTAGATTTGCTCATTTCATGAAATGATTGATCATTAATTCACGAAATGGTCGCATTTCATGAAATGGCCAACATAGTTTGATCAGATCGTTAAATCGTCAATGTTTCACGATTTGGTCATCCACATTTGGCCAGATCGTATAAAAAATAGAGTCCATAAAATATTAAAAAAATTCAGAATATTTTAAGAACTTGTTCATTGTCATTTAAGTTAGTACCGCGGCAGCGGCCGGCGAATGCCAGAAGCGAATGGTTTTCGCAATAGAAAACAGTTAGGTTAGGTTAGGTTAGATTTTGATAAACAACGCACGAGCCGAGCGAGCAAAGCGAGCGTGCCGCGGCAGCGGCCGGCGAGTGCCAGAAGCGAATCGCTTTTTAAAAAAGAAACAATTATAATAATATAGTTGGATATATAAAATATATAGTTATGTATAGGATTTTAGACGCATTTTTTCTTCAATATAAGATATCCGCAGTTTCCATAGTACTCGAACCTCTTCGTCGTAAATTCTTTGCTATGAGTTTCTTCATATTGTAATTAAACGAATTATGAAGTTTTTAACTGCGAATAATTAAATTTTCGCCAGCGGCCGCCATCTTATCACATAAACACAGCGCTTGCAGCGCCTCTACCAATAATTATGAATGTTTTACGATAACTATTTTACGATATGATCAAATAATTTTGATCATTTCATGAAAAAACCGCGCATTTAGTTGGCCATATCGAGAAACGATTTCTTATCATTGATCTGCTCAAACCACATCATGATGTGGCCAATAGACATTCAACCATTTCATGAAATGCGACCATTTCACGAAATGATCGATCATTTCATGAAATGAGCAAATCTACGATATGGCCACGGCATTTCCACCGATTCGAATTGTAGCTGCCAATAAAAAAAACTATTTTAAACTAGCGGTTCGCCCCGGCTTCGCCCGTGGTACATTACTTACGTTTTCGAACTATCTGCGTACTTCAAGGTATATTATAAAAAAAGAATTAACGAAATCGGTTCAACCGTTCTCGAGATTTGCGCTTACAAACACATTTAGCAATTCATATTTATTATATAGATTTCGTGCCGTTTTTTCGTAATCAAAAAATACTCATGTCAAAATAAAAAAGTGTATTTTTTCATTGTATTGCTTGTTAACTGTCCAACCTACATCATTATAACGGTCAACCGGTAGTGTATATTCCAATATAATAGAAATTTCAATTTAGATCACCGTTGATAGCATAATAGGTATTGTTGGGAACACAATGCTCATAATATAATTCGGATATTATCTAATGTAGGTGTGAGGGAATTAAGACGTAATTATTCATGATACAAGTTAATTAATTTATGTAATACGGTCACTGTTATTGGTAGCACTTGACATGTATTGATAATAGATTTTAGTTACGCTATGTTTTGAAGATTTCTATTTTGTCACTTACTAGAAAATATATGATTAGGCAAATATTTTATAAAATGTGTAAGAGTATACATGCCATTATTGTATATCAAGCATACGAAGAAGAACCGTACTTATTATCAATAAATGTCATAAATTTTTCATTGTATTGATTCTAAAAAAAACATAACAATAGATCAAGTTAATAATTCTCTGTATACATATGTACTGCTCCAATCCTATACGCATTGCCTCAAATATACAGTAAATGACAGTAATCATAACATAACATAAGTAATACATCAAGATCATTCCCTGCATTGATACATTCATCTAATAGACCATAAACCCTAACAGAACCAAAGTGAACAACATAGTTACCGTAAAAACAAAGGATACATTGCAATCAACAAGCGCTCATAAATCACGTTCAGAGCAATGCAAACATGCTGACAGTCTGGCCATCTATCTGCAAACAAATTGCCTGCCGGATTAGCCAGGACACATGACATTATGACCATTTGTATTTAAAACTAGCTAACGACACGACTTCGTTGAAAGGCAGTAATATCTTCTGTAAGATAGGGAACAAAGTGGACCATTAAAATCGATAAGGTTGTACTAATCATGACCTCAAAGGATTAAATCGGTTCATAAAAACATGACTGACAGCTTAATTTTGTTAAGCAGACAAGCAAACATGCTGACAGTCTAGACAGGCAAACAAATCGCCTGCCGGATTCGCCAGGAGACACAAGATATTATTATGACCATTTGTACCTATTTAAAACTAACTAACGTTTGTGACTTCCTAGAAGGTAAAAAATAGCACTATAGTTTAACTGGCTGATAAAAAAAAAATATTAATGTCTCAGTATCATTAAAATAGCAATAGGCACTTGAGAAAACATATTAGTTATTAGTATGAAAGAAGAAAAAGATTTTGCAGAACCCATCTCTGAAATCAGAATCATCGGAATATAATTTATAATCAGCTGAAATAAAACAATACATTCAATGTATCCCTACTAGAGAAATATCATATCTCCATAATTAAACAAACCAACGTTTAAAATAGTGCACTATCATATAAATAAGCAGATAAATTCTTCGGCTTCAAAACTAAATTGGCGGTTAAGAATTTTTGGCGCGAAGTCGTTGAATAAAATTGAAATGGAAGAACGGAGGCGACGCCAAAGAAATCTATCGGAATTATAAATGAACGGGAGCGATGTCTTTTCGATTTCATTTTTAAAATACAATAAAGGAGATTCGTTACCTACCTTATCACCGATAAATTATTTTGTTGTAAAATTTTCTGCTTATACATTTACTAGCTTTCCGTCCGCGGCTTCGCCCGCTTTGTCTATGATCTAATAAATTATATACTAAAACCTTCTCCGAGAATCACTCTATCTATTAAAAAAAACCGCATCAAAATGCATTGCGTCGTTTTAAAGATTTAAGCATACATAGGGATACAGGGACAGAGAAAGCGACTTTGTTTTACACTATTTGTAGTGATGTGCTTAGAGGTTTGTTAGAGGTATATTAAAGGTTGAACTAAACTACGTCACTAGTCACAAACTATGCGTGTGTGATCTTTACTCCGCTAAGTAAAATTAAGTTATTTGCCGGGGGTGTTTACCGTCGACAATAGTTCGTGTAAGTTTGTTCAGATAATGTATTCAAATGTATGCTAGGTAAATACACACGCGCGCTTGTTTACCAAACGCAATGAAATATTTAATAACTAGCTGTGCCCCGCGGTTATACCCGCAGTGCTCCGCTCCTGTTGGTCTTAAGCCTGATTCCCACGGCATGTTTGCTTCACAAGCATTGGCAGACGACAAGCGCTTGTCGCCATCCGTCGCGATTTGAACTGAGCGTTCCCACGGCATGTGTGCGTATGGCAAGCACTGGCGAGCACGGTGGACGGTCATTCCTACTAATACCTAATATAAATTCTCGAATTTTGCATGATAGAAATTATCGTACAATCAGCGTACGATAATACTATGCTATCGTACATCGTACGTAGGCACAAAATTATTTTATTTATTTATTTATTTATTTAAATTCTTTATTTAACACACACAAAAAAATAAACACAAAAATAAAAAGAACAAAAAAGAAGATCATAACATGTTAAATAGGCGGCCTTATCGCTATAAGCGATCTCTGCCAGGCAACCTTTGGATAGGATTTGTCATACGAATTAAAATTAGATGGGTGGTGTTTGATTTAAAAGGAGAAAAAAAAATAAATAAAAATATGTACATATACAATATATATACGTATATATATAAAAATAGATACCTAATAATAAATAAATAAGTAAAAACAATATAAATATTGATATCAATACTATAAATACATGCTATAAATACACATACATACATATATACTTACATACATACATATCATACATGATACATAATACATAACTTTGTATAAATAAAAATATTACAGCTCGTTGAAGAGATGACGTATTTGTACGATAATTATCGTACGGTTCCGAACAATGACGCGCTACAGACGGCAAGCCCCGACGGACGTCGACCAACGCCGTCGCACCGCGCCAAGCGCGCACCTTTGATCTTACCGACTTCCGATGGATAGCACAAGCGTCGGCAAACATCGGCAAACAACCACAAGCGCGCCGATTCCCATGGCATGTGGTATGGTGTGGCGCGGTCGGGTTTATGAAGCAAACATGTCGTGGGAATCAGGCTTTAGCGAGATGATATATAGCCTATAGCATTCCTCGATAAATGGGCTATCTAACACCGAAAGAATTTTTCAAATCGGACCAGTAGTTCCCGATATTAGCGCGTTCAAACAAACAAACCAACAACAAACTTAAGTTAACTTTATAATATTAAGTAAGTATAGATATGTATATTCGTGTTACATATTAGTAGATGGTAAGCCGTGCTATAGCTCCATTAGGAATAGAATGAACAGGTACCGCTTTTCATATGAATTACGGTTAAATTATGAAGTAGGTGTTCGACAAGGTGCTGTATACGGACTCATATTATTTCTATTAGGTATTAATGGTCTCTGTCGGACTGTTTAATTAAATTAAACGCTTGGTGTGTTTAATAATATAATTGGTGAGATTAAACATAAGTTTATATTTAGGTAATGTATGAGTAAGTTCTGACGATGTTTTTTTAAGAAAAATAATCAAACGGAGCTTAAACCAAAACAGTATATTATAATAAGCCAGTAGGTAAAAGCATACACGAAATGATCATGAAAAATTTGGTATTTATTTACCTATAGGAAATTTAATTACTGTCATAAACAATATTAGAAGACTTTCATAAATACCGTATTAATTATTTTATGTACTTATTTGCCCAAACATTTATCTACAGCACACGAAACTGATAACGATAAATCATAAATAATCAGCAGATTCATTAATATGGCTCACTGTCGTGCGGATCCCTAAAAATACTTCACTACTCTAATGATAAAGTGAATGCTCTCCCTTTGCCATTACAGCGTCTTTCATTCAACTTATTGACAGTTTTGAGCTTGTTAAACTCTTAATAAACGATGTGAACAGTGACAGCTGACATTGAGCACTGTATTCCGAACGAATTATGGATCGAATGGATTTGATACTTGGAATGTGCGTTTGATGTTTGTGATTTTATTATATGGATGAGTGTTTTAGTGTTGATACTTTATTAATTTATATACAATACTGAAATATTTGTAAATATGTGTCATGAATCTAGAAATATTGTTTTGAGATTTATCAATGAATTCAACTAAATTTATTAAAATAATTTCAAGCAACGGGAAATCCAATATCATCGCCACAGTAGACCATAGTATAAACTACTAAGTATGTATGGTACGTAATACAAAAAAAGCAAATCATAGTAATGTAGACCCCGAATTCGGATAGATTCCCTACAGAGAAAATCACAATCAGTTGAGTACCTAAACATTACTGTTGTTGAGGAAATTGTATTATACAAAGCTAATATATAAGTATAAGTAACGAGTAGGAAGTGAAACTTTTAGAAGATTGTCCATCAAACAAAGTCAAACCTTCTTGCCCCTGAAGAAACTGCTTTAAGAACCGGTATATTAGATTACTAGCTGTGCCCCGCGGTTTTACTCACCTAGCTGCGCTCCTTTTGGTCTTAGCGTGATGAAATATAACCTGTAACCTTCCTCGATAAATGGGCTTATCTAATACTGGAAAAATTTAGCCGTAATGGCGGCAAACATCGACGATCATTTGTTGGGCCAACGCTGTCCATTGTGAAGAGGGTTCATGGAACAGAAGCCAAATAAGGCGTACTAAACGTTTGACCTTGATGGCAGAAATGTCGAATTTGTCCCTATAGTGCATTTGGCTCGGGCCCAACTGACAATCTACAAGTCTCAAGTTTGGATTCCGAGGTATTAGCTCCAGTTATGTTGTGACGACATTTACTAGTTACAAGTTACAACGTTTTAGTCTTTTATTGTTTTATTTAGTTCGTGGAAAGTGCTATAATTCTTCGAATTGGGTGTGTGAAAATATGCCTTAATGTTAATATGCAGTCAAATTGTGGGTATATTTTTACCCATATTTTGAATATAATACCCTTAGATAATACACATAATTTAATATTTATGTAAAACATATGTTTAGGATGTTATAATCGCTACAATAATAATTTATTATTATTGTGAAAATTGTGGCTTATTTTTATGAAATGTTCTTGTAATTTATGATAAGAAACAGTGTGGATACAACAAAAGATACATTTGAAATTTTTCATGGGTTTTACGAGTCAGGACACGAGTTCAATTCTCGCCAAGAATACATTTAATTCTACCTTTAGCATTTAAAAATAGTCTAGGAAATATCACATATAATATTAGCAGCATTAAATTGCGCAAACTATTCTTGGCGCATAGACAGTCTACAGTCGTTTATCGCTCATTTCATCATAATTAACACTTATCAGCTTGGTTTGGCTGCAACTTTGTGTGGCCTCAGTTGGTTATAATGGTCCAGTTAGCCGCAAATAGACTTTGTATTGAGTGCTTAATACACCGAGGAGTTTGCGACCTAACCTTAATCAGAGATCTAATTGCAATCTGGTACTGAAATAGGTGAAATACTGACCGAAATGTTACTCAAATACTGGCTGAAGTACTGGCTCAAATACTTGTTCGTTTGTGTGCATCTGGAGAAGTACTATGATGTCTTAAAGCAGTTTTAATTCCAGTGTGGAAAAATGACAGACCTATAAAGGTCTTCTAGCACAACTATTTCCTATACTGGAAATAATACCGCTTTAAGACACCAATATAACGCCCCTGTTTAATTATTATTGAACCAACAGCCCTGAATTCCCTTCAGGTTGAAATAAATCGTTAGCGCAACCGATTAAAGGAGACCTCCAGTTATCACACGAGCGAATATGTCTGAGAGGTCAATCTTTATTTTTAGAGCAGCATTTCTATACATTTACAAACTTGACATTACGGTTACTTTTTGAGGAATAATCTTATATGCACCGTAATGAGTTACAGCTACTTTTTTACTTTCAGAAATCTCGTTAACGTTAAACAAATTACGATTCCCAGTGGTGGACTGCGGGAATAAGAAATTTTCAATAGATTAACATTTAACAATACAATCAGATCTTAATGAAACTTTTATTATGTATGATTAAGTTTAAGAGAGTTAAGAAGATTAGCGTAAGCGTTTTGATCAATAAAATAATGCTTTATATAAGCCATAGTATCTAAAGACATTATTTATCGCGCGTGTTTTACTGACCATAAACCGTTCCGCCCTTAATTCTACCAGGAATCTGGCCTTGGAATCCTAATTCTTAATTAGGAGCACTGATTCTCATCAGTATAGTGTAGTACTTAACACGTTCACTGCGGCATGTCCAGTATCGGGCCATCAGCGACTACACCACAGTGCGGCGCCCAAAATCGCAGTTTTCACCGTGGTGCGGCGAGGTTTTTTATATGTTAATCAATGACTAGAAAAGAGACAAATATATTTTTGTGATCACAGTTTGAAGTAGGACTCAATTTCGTTTAAAAATCGTATGGCAAAATATTGGACACAACGCATAGAAAAGAAACCGTTTCTTTTGTGTGCGGCATGTCAAATATTTTGCCATGGACAAGCACCTCATGCCGCACTGTACTGCGAGCGCGCCGCGTGTCAGTCTCGCATAGTGATGCACCAGGACCGCACGCGTCGTTATCAAATTTTTAAATGACAATGATACCTTAGAGGCTTTAGTTTTTTTACTTTCTTTTATTTCGTAGCATAAATGCAAAAATGTGATGACAGTTGTGAAAATAATATAAAACATTAAAACAAATCAACAAATAACAAACAGACTGAAATATACAAAATTGATTTATATCGATATCGATGTTTTAATTTACAGTGTTTCCCATCGCTATTACTGTAAACATGCCGTATCAACGCAGTGCGGGTTGGCAAATAATTTTTCACAAAATCAGGGGTTTACATTTTCCCTCATATCTTTTAAACTATTGGGTCAAACTAAAAGCTATTTATGTGGTATATACTAGACTATATATACTATTATCTGAAAAAAAAAATTTTGAAATATCTTGAAATTTCATGAAATTATTAACCTTCAAAGTCAGAAGGTGCGATGTGATAAAAATGGCTCATGACGCACAGTGGTGAACTTGCCGATGTGAAGTATGGAAGACATGCCGCAACAACGGTAAGTTTGGCATTTTAGGTGCCGCAGTGAACGTGTTAAATCGAGCCTGTAAAGTAATTATTTAATACATTTGTTTAATATATTTATTAACAAAAAAACTAAATGACCTTCAAATTGTTACCACAAATTTTAAACGGAATCAACCGGAAAGTTATCAAATAAAAAATCATCATAATCGGTTCACCAGTCGAAAACTCTGATCTTTTCAACCGACTTAAAAAAAGACTTCCTTCTTTCTCAATTCGTTATTTTTTCGAACCCATTTAATTTTTTTCCAGTTTTGACCATTTGGTAAGTTTTGCTAAAAATAATTATTGCGCGGTTGAAAAACTTTAATGAAAAATTGGCTACAACCAAAGCGATGGTACAATAACTCAACGGATTAAGGAATTACTCGGGCCTCCAGGTGAATCCGTCTAATTACACTGTAGCTGGTATTCGCGGAAAATCAAATATTTAACCCCTTATAAATTACTCCCCGGAGGTGCTCCGCGTTATAAATTGCTTACAATTCCAGGGTATATTTCTTTGTTTTAGCAACTTGCGGTGAAATTTTGTTGTCAGGTTTCTGGTGAATGCAGTAAATGTTATCCAGGTTTTCTGGATCACATTTATTATGTTTGAAAGGTAATTTATTGGGAATTCTGATAAAGTACTCTAGAACTATAGACAATCCCGAGGCATTCTACTTCTACACTAATATTATAAAGAGGAAAACTTTGTTTGTTTGATTGTAAGGAATAGGCTCATAAACTACTGGACCGATTTTAAAAATTCTTTCACCATTCGAAAGCTACATTATCCACAAGTAATATAGGCTATTTATTATCACGCTAAGACCAACAGGAGCGGAGCCACGCGGGTGAAACCGCGCGGCACAACTAGTATAACAACGAATAAAGTGTAGAAAACTATTATATTTCATTAATTTACGA
>CAJQZM010039759.1:0-12622 GCA_907164665.1 Colias nastes
CGATCAGGCGACGACGGGCCTCCCCCACCAGTGTACAGCGGACACGCTTTGTTCGTACGCATGTGTCCTACTTGACCGCAAGCACCGCACTGGAATAACGTTGTTTGGTAAGTATAAAGAAAAAAATGTGTGCGTGTACTAGTGTACACACGTAAGAAGTGAAACTTCTTTATGACTTTATTTTTCAAAAAATAATTTACTATATGCAACTTTACAGAAATACGTCGAATGACGCATGGTAGGGATAAGAAAAAGATGGCGTGTAACAGAAAAATGTCACGCGTAACGAAAAAATGTTACACTAAATTTTTTTCCAACCCCGATAAAGAAGTTTCACTTCAATAATTAATAACACAAAGTAAAAACATAAACAAACATTTGTTGAACAAATGAGACACCTTTCTTTATTTGGTCGTTTTATATAGGTTTTATAATCATGTTATAACGGATAGTTTTCATTCGCATATTTTTAAATATTTTACAGATAAGTTAAAGATTTAACAAGCACTAAAGTTAATACATATAATTAATTTTATGTATTATTTTTACCTTTAATTTCAGATCTGGTTTCAACTTAGCGCGTCGGCGTGACGGTGTATGGAGATCGGGCTCTTGTTTGATTTGTCCTAAAGGAATGAGCCCAGGTGACGCTGAACCCATGTCTCCCATTGATGACATACTCATACCTAGAAATCAACCATATATAAAACTATTGTCAGAATGAATCAAAAAGTTAAAAACATATTTTTTTTCTTCAAGAAATGCAAGGAAACATGTTAAAATAGAAATACTTGGGGTACATATTTTCAAGACTTATATTCAATTTTAGGTGAAATCATTGTAATATTAACTCACTGTCGCCGCCAATTATAGACCCAGGCACAGGAGGATTGCCCGCCAACCTTTCCCGTTCTTGATTCCTCTTTATACGCCTCAGTTGTTCCTGTTCAAAAGCATAATAACTATTACATACAACTTAAACTGTACGCTGTAAAGCACATCCATACTATCATAGAATACTGTTATTAACAAACATAGTATCTTATTGTTAGTTCATAATTAAAATTGTTTCTTGCCACGCTTTTCAAAGTGTTCAAAACATCGAGCAGAACGTAAAATTTCCGTATGAAATTCTAATTATTCAATACTGTTAAAAGCACAAACAACCATTTTCTAGGATACGACTTACCTGAATTCTCCTCTTTTCTCGCTTCATCTCTTCTTTCTGTGACTCATCCATAGTTGCAAATTGTCGAATGAACGCATCGTCCTTGGTAGAGCGGATCTTAGTATATGCTTCTATGACCGCTTGCTTCCTAACTAACTCTACTCGAGTGTAACGCTGGCCTGATGCGTTACGGAACGTACGGACTATGCGAAGTACTCGGCCTGAAAAAAATTGTTTATGTATATCGACAAGTTTATATAAATACATGACAAGAGAAAATAAAACCTGAATTTGAACTATTTCAAAATAAAAACGCGTGCACATACTCTACCCAATACAAAACTTATATTAAAGCATAAATTCAAGAAATAAAATGAAACCTTGATTAGATGATTGTTGATCGTTTTGATTTATCTGAGGTTTCTTTTCTGACTGTCCGAGAATCATCTTCCTGAGTTCCGCTCTTTCTGCCTCTTCTCTTTCCAACGTTAACTATTGAATAATTAATAATAACATATTAATTATTATATTAAAACTTTATCGTGTACTAAATTAGGTAGCAAAAACTTTGTTACTGGTTCATAATTATGTTTATATCGTTTAGCAATTATGTAAGAAATTATATAGGTATATTTTAATAAGCTTTAATTTTGATATATAAATAAATATTTTTCAGGACAATTTTCACACACGGCACCATCTGATCCCACTGATCAAGCTTTCGCTTGTGTTATGGAAACCAGATGGCTGATAAACATACATATATAATTTTAAATAAATACTAATATATAGATAATTAACACCCAGACACAGAGCAAATATCTATGTTCATCACACAAATATTTGCCCCTGGTGGGAATCGAACCCACGACCTCTGGCTTGGAAGGCAGGGCAACTACCAACCGAACCAACCGGTCAGTCAAAAAAATTAATATCTATATAGTTTTTAAATTTATCTGGAAATTTCACTTTCAATGAAAATGAAAAACATCAGAAAGCTGAAATATTCAAGAACCAAAACTTTCAAAGACATATGATATTATGCTCATGCATGCTATATGTATCAGAAGTGGATCAAATATGTGCTGATAGTAATGATTAACTAATTATCGTTTTAAAAACCTAACCTGTTCCGTAGTCTTTTTATTCGCCAACATATTCTCCAGATTCTTTCCCATTTCTTCAAGATCTGACTCTTCACTGACTGAACTCTCCGCTTCGTCTGTACTTAGTACTTCAGTGCTTTGCAATACGCGATTCTGGAGCTCGAATATACGTTGGCATTCTTCTTTATACCTTGATGGATAAAAACAAAATTAGTCGTGTTGTTAAGAGCCACCAACACGAGTGAGAGAATTTAAAATTAGGTTTTCCTATTATCTATTGCTGTCGCGCTATGCCTCAAGCCTCCCCCGACAAGAGCGCGACAGGGACAACTGCAGCTCGGTCCAAAAATACCTAGGAAAATTACGCAAATTCGACGTTCCGTAGTCCCCTGTTTCCTCCTCCAATACTGGACCGATTTAATTACCTTTTTCATAATTTATTAGAGAAAAGAATAGGCTATGTTCCTACGTTTTGCTTTTTTTATATAATTTTCAAAAATTAGTTTTATGGAAGACGGAACATAACGGAAAATTTGTCTTATTTCTTACGTTTTGAAAGATTCATATCTTTTTTAATAATTAAGATATGACAAAAAGGAAAACGTAGGAACATGGCTAAAGTTACCATAGATCGATAGTAAAAAATATATTGCTTTAGTGGCACAATCCAGGGAGGAAACAGAGGACGACGTTTGTATGGAAAAACGGCTCTTTTGTTTGCTCTTAACCTTTATCTGAACTAAACAATTAGTATTCTTATTAAATTTTTAGTTTAGCAAAGGTATTTTTTACAGAATAGAATCGGGTGACCGGGTGGCTAGGCGTTGACACGGTACGGCAAACGCAGTTTCGAATCCCGCCACGTATTCGAAATTTTTCTATTTCTTAAAAAATTATCAATTAATGTTCTACTTCAAAGTCTGAACATTTATCTTTTTTTTTTTCAGTACCAAATGATATACACATAATAAAAATAATAATTTACCTCTCCTGGTGCTCAGCTATAGAGAACCTGTTCCCTCGAGAGAACTTCGTCATACCTTCCTCTCCAGCCTTAGCTTTTTCAGTTGAAAGTGTTCTGACTACATCAATAACCTCCCAACGTGATAGCTTTTTGATCTGTACGAAGGAAAAGTTATTACTCAAAATTGGCATTTCATAGTCCACACAAGACATATTTTTTGGATTTCACGACTATGTGTGACTTTTTTTACATAAATTTAGTGCCTCAGTCTATTTTTAAAAAATGTAGCTATAGTTTAAAGTTGTTAGTGTTCCATTTCAAGTTAAGCAAAAATATGATGATTAATTTTAACTGAAATAATATGATCATGCTATTCAACTAAACCTACTTAACATAAATCAGTTTTAATTAATCAAATATAACAACAGGAAAATGTTACAAACAGGGGGGGGTCACGGGGGACATGACCCCCCCCCCCCCCAATCGTACTCAATAAAATAGAAAAAATTCTTATACTTCACAAAATATAAAAAAAACTGGCCAAGTGGGAATCGGAGTCACTCGCACCTATCGCGAGTATCGTTTGAATACCGTTCCAGACGCGGAAAATGTCAGGCTGGGACCGCGCTTGGTTACAAAAAGAATTTGCTTGAAGACTAACATTCAAAATTTTGACATTGCGATAAATACCTCTTCCTCCGGCACGCCGAACTTCCTCAGCAGCGCTTTAGCGTTATTCAAGCTGAGTCTTCTCAAATCAGCATCTGTTCCCGTGACCGTTCTTTTCGGCTGCTGCTCCTCATTTGGCTGCTGGGTTGGCTTGTTCGGCACTCGCACGTATGAGAACCCTTCACCACACCCCGTAGGGTCTGCGGGACCAGTAAGCTGTAGGAGGCATTTACCCCGCATAGCTTGGATGTACGCTCGCGTTGTATTCCATGGAGCTACTTTCACCTGGAGACAATAATGAAATCACAAAACTGCAGTACCCGGTGTGTTCTTTATAAAAAAAAAAATTATTTTTGACAAATTAAATAGATTATTACTTATAAATTATATGTTTGTTTTTTTTTATCTCCTGTCCGCGAAGTGTTATCGCTAGTCGCTACACGACAATACAATAGTCTACAAGGCACTTAAAAATACAGATATTGTTTAAATCCTTCAAAAAAGGTCCTGATTAGTATAAATTGCATAATATAAATAATTAAATGGTTTCAAACTATTAACTTAAAGCTGAAGAACATCAAAGGTTTTTTTTCCTATTACCATACATTAAACTACCTACCTCGTCATCCATTTTCAACTGCAGTTCCTCATCATCATCCTCTTGCGGTGTGAAGATGAACTTTTCACCATACCCAGCGTCTTTTAGCCTCTGTTCTGCGGCCGCCATACTGAAGTAGGCGCAACATTGCTCCGGCGATACCATAGCACGGATTTCTTCTTCGGACGGCAAACGGAAATCTGGCTTTATCACCCACCTGCATGACATAACATAAAAAAAGTTTTAGAGCTAGCGCGCAAGAGCAACTTTTGTCTCCGCAACTATTTTGTCTCTCCCATCAACTCTATGGACTAGTAAGAAAGTGCGCGCACGTAGCGACGCAACTTCCTATAGAGTTGATGGGAGAGACAAAATAGTTGCGGAGACAAAAGTTGCTCGTGCGCGCTAGCTCTTATAATAATGTTATGAAGGATGAATTTGTACGTCATTTTGTTTACATAAAAGTTTCAGTTGTATATTTCATACACAGAGCTACTTTCCTATCTCTATAAGGACATATAATTTACAACGTTTCTGAATGATTTAACTACGAAACACACTATTCATTTATTTAGACCGTTTTCGATTTTTTCTTTTACTATTATTATTATTCCCTTAACCTGTACCCCTGTATATAATTATCTAATAATACATAACATGTTCGACAATTTAGTTCTATATTTGCATTACATTATACATCCACTAAGGTTTATGTAAAAGATGACAAAAAAAAATATTTCAAAATTGTCAGTTTTTATATCTCACCAATTAGAATCCAAGCCGGTACGCTTGAAATCAGCGCAAAGCTTGAGCCGTTTACGTATGGAGCTCTCTGAATGTGATGGGAAAGCTCTCTTGATGTCATCCATTTTGATACGACGAGGATTGTCTCGAGATTTCCAGAATAATCTGTATATGAACACCTGAAATACAAAGATTGATTGAAATAAATCACGCAAAAACTAGGATGAATGAGAAATATGATAAAGAGCAATTATTATCAATATTAAAGAAGCATTAAGATATGACAGGCAATAAATTCAAATGCATGAAATAACTGATAGTATAAAAATGCGAGATACTGTAATCTTAAAACCATAAAAACATTTTAAAATGTTTACCAACCTGAAGAAAGTCTCTAACAAAGTTATTGGCTCTTTTCGAGTTGGGTCCCGGTACCTCATACAGAGGACACTCTTGACCAGCGACGAAAAGCGCATCCACCTCACGTATGTAATATGATTGCCTGAAATTTGAATAAGGATTTATTAACACCTTTACGTAAACATACTAAAATGAAACAGAATGTGTTTGGCAATGTATTTATGTTTATTTTTATTTTTTTGGAAATATTATGTATGGAGGATAACAAAATTAAATACTACTTAAATAGTTTAATACACTTAACAATATAATTAGATTGGGGACAAATTTCACCATTTTCTATCATTCACAGCAATCAATATTATTTAAACTGAATCATAATCTAAGCAGAACATGTGAAACCACATCCATTACCATTTGTATTTTATGAGCACTTAAAAACAAATTATGTACACTTACCTAGTTCTAATAATAAGGAAGTCAGTCTGCGGCAATGAGTGTTCATATATTGGCGCTCGGTACATATTATTTTCTACTACTGACTGAGTAGCACCCGGCGGTAATATCCCGAGGAATGGTGAAGTGTGCGCGTACGCAATTTCACCATACTTTTGCGGTTTTGGACCGTTGTCCTGAAAATATTAATTAAATTTAGGGTTTTACTGTCTATTTAAAAAAACAAATTCCTTATCATATTTCATATTTTTTTAAACTAGTATTGAAATAAATATCATAAAACTTGCTTGATTTACGTCAAAATATGGTAATTGTGCAATAAGCTGATTTTCTTTGATTATGAAGGAAAATTTTTATAAATTAATTAATACTTACAGTACAAAAATACTCATACAAGATTTGACACTATATTATATGGGTGAAGAAATTAAAATAAATAACGAAAAATTTTTAACTATACCCGGCACGGCGAAACATGATCCCTATGACACTGACTGTTACTCTCAAGACAAAACTTTGTAATGGCGTCACCATTAAATTAACGAACGGAACGTATTGGAGGCTTCTAAAAATGGCATTTATTAATTTTTACGTAGCTTTATGCCATTTAAATGATATTCCGTTGGAATTATAACAATTGTTAACATTTACGAGAAATTATTTCAATCTGACTTTACGTTTACGTCCTGCAAAACTTACATCGTTGGTATTTATCGACTAGTGCGAAAAGTATCGATAAACAAATGTCGATAATGGAAATGAGTACATATTTTTAAAACCAAAAAGTGAGACTATACCTGGGGACATCCATTTTCATGATAAAATATACACTAGCGCGTACGAATTTAACGGGTTAAAAATTACGAGAAAATGATAAGGTGCATTTTTATGTTTTGGAAAACTTTTTTTTTACTTACCTACTTAATCTATGCTAAAAAAACTTAAATTAATACAACAACAACATAATAGACGTTAAAAATTTTAGTTAAAAATGCAGTTTATAATATTTTTAAAAACATGTTTACCGACGTGGCTGAATGCAAGCCACGCCTTTGCCTATAAAATAGTAAAGTATCGACACGACCCATCATACGAGCAATCACTAAGACGACTGTCATAGGAATCAAGGTTCGCCGTGCCGAGTATAATTCCAAACAACTTATAAACCTACCTTAGTAGCAGTACGCTTATAGTAATTCTTGATCTTCGTGCACATTCCAACTTGACTGATGAGCGGCGGGTGTTCCTCACAGAACTCGACCAGTATAAGCTCTCCGTCCCTTCCACTGAGGTCTTCGGGAGTACGCATGAAGAACACGTCTCCACCGCCTGATGCAAGACGTTCCGCTTCACGTTGCTGTGAAAAAGATTTTCATATTGAAAATAGATTTTTTTTTTTTCATTTTTTATTACACTGTCGTTAAACAGATCGTAAGAATTTGTTATAAAGTATATTTTTGGTATCAGACTTACAATTTAGTGTAGAAATTATAGTTGGATAATATAGTTTGATAATTTAACTAAGTAATTTAACCGAGACCATTTTCATATTCGTTGAAAACACAACTTTAACCAACCATGATTATGTGTATAGCATACACAAACAAATATACTGACATTTATAATCTCAAGGACTGGATTGTCTATTAAAATGAAATGTTTAAAAGAATCTGTCGAAATGATGGTAGGAATTAAAGATCTGACGAATGGCTTTCATATACCTTGGCCTTCTTCTTGATATGTTTTAACAGCGGTTGAACGGGATGTGGTCCAGGAGCTGCCAATGGTCCATACGACAATTTCCTCATAGCTGGCCGGTGGAAGGCTCTCAGCCTAGCCGGGCCCATGTGCGTTTGTATGAACGGCGCTCGTAACTCCACTACTGGTGTACTGTGCTGTATCAGCTGACCGCCGCCTACTTTGAGACGCGGGTTCTGAGATTTTGGTTGGTAGTACCTGGCAAAAATGATTTTTTTATTAGAAATTAAAATTATAATAAACACGAAAGTTTGTCACAAATTGAAAAAGGTATATATATATAACGGCTGTTTTGACCGGGATGTATCTGCATAAAAAGTTATTTTATATCTGAGTATCAAGCGAATAAAGCCTCAGAATAAAGACAGTTTAAAAAAAAATATGAAAGAAATGGTGTACAACTTACACGTCATTAGATATATTGAATGGATCCCTATCAGGCGATTTTGGCGGTGGAGGGGGTGCATCTTCTTGCAGAACATTGATGACACCCGCTTTACCGAGCAGGATCTTCGACTTTTTCACGTGTGGATGCGGAATTTTCACTTTTGGTTGTGGACCTCTTTCTGCGTAAAGGACAGTTAAATTGTTAGTTTGTTCGCACTCTTCCAGTATGTTTAATTTTTTGTCAAAATAACAACACAATACATATTAAATGTAGTTGAAGGATTTAAAGTTCATTCTAGTATAATTCTTGGTACCAGAAAATTAAAAATTTAAAGTAAATTTTACGATGTAACTTTAAATACGTATTTAGAAGCACAAATTTTAAAACGGAAAATATTAAATCACTTTTATGGTATGAATTAACATTATCTAAACACATACCTCTAGTAATCTTCGAAGGGTCAACATCATCTGGTATACCCAGAATGATATTTTCGTCATTAGGATCCAAGGTCAATATCTTAGGCTTGGGTATCTTAGGCATATTCTCTGGGTCCCATATCACTTCATCTTCCCAAGTGCCATACACCAGTTCTTCATTTTCCACGGGGAAAATACTGTACCAAGTATTGTCTTCTCCATCTGCTGAATTGGCTGGATTGTTAGCTGAAGCTGTGGACCTAGAATAATAATAAATAATTAATTCTTATCACAAACAACACACACACACATACATACACACACACACACATCATACACTTTCACTCACTCGTACATATTGTTATCTTTATATTTAATTATAATATAGGGTTTGCTGATAGTACAAATAAATAAATAATAAATAAATAAAATTAATAATTCAAAATTTGAATGCAACTGTATTGGTGTCTCCAATATATATTCAGATACTTAAACGATCAATTCTAATATGTATTTATATCTAATTAGATAAGAAAAACATATATCCAGACATATGTTATATTGACATCAGTAAAAAGGACAATACACTAATAATTAGTGTCCGACCGAAAGTTCGGTTTCGGTTTCAGTTTCGGCTGAGTTTCGGCCAAAAATCAAGTTTCGGCCGCAGTTTCGTTTTCGGCCAGAATCGGCCGAAACTTTTGCCGAAACCGAAACTTATTTCGCAAGTTCAGTGAACTTAGTTCACACACGTTCACGCTCGCCTAACTTCGTTTTCCTCGGCAACGCTTTGACGGACGCTGTCAAAGCGTTGGTTGACCCACGCTGGTGGAAACAATTTTTGATTATCTATGTTGAGATTGGAACTGGGTGTAATAGTAATTATTATTTTTATATAAGAGGTACCTAAAAGAGACTGATTATTCTTCTAAGTACAAATACCAATCCAAAGTATTAAAGACTCTTTAATAAAGAGAAAGATCTCAAAATACCAATACTAAGTATTTAAAGTAACAGTAACAATTACTGATTTGATTTAGATGACTGATTTTACTGAGAACTTAATTTGAAAAAATAATAAAAATTAAAATTGTTATTATTAATATTTTAAAAATATTTTTTTTATTATTTTATATTAAATAAATGATTACAACAAATTTAATGTACTGTGTTTTCATTTCATGCCCTAATTAAGGCAAAATAATAGGTAAAATGCACCAAAGTTCAGTATTTTTAGAAATTTCATACTTGACCACGTGAGTTTCGGTTTCGGTTTCGGTTTCGGCCGAAACTGAAGCCTCGGCCGAACATTCGGTTTCGGTTTCGGTTTCAGCCTGGAAAACAGTTTCGGTCGGACACTACTAATAATTATCGAGATATTTTTACCTACAGGGCTCCTGAATGAACATTTTACCAATAAACATGTGCTAGTAGGTTAAAAAGTAAGTTTTGGCAAAAAAATATTGTCCCTAAGACAGATAAACCAAAAAAAGAAGAAATTCGATTGCTCTGTCGGGATCACGGGCAGGCATCACCCCGGCAAAGCGAAAGACGCGAACGCGAAATTTCGAATCACGCCACGTGATCGAATGTTTTCCATTCTTTAAAATTTCTCAAGCAATACATACTCAATAAACACAATAAACTAACGTGGGTGGTTTCGGTTGCAACGGCGCCGGCGGTTGCGGTCTCGGATGCGAAAACTGCTGTGCCGTGCGACTCACCGACGTCGGAACCCAACCGGCGGCATTGCTTTTGCTGTTTAAACGTGCTAGCACCTATAAAAAAACAAATTTAAAATACTTATTTATAAGATGATTGACGAGATAAAAATTTATGTAGAAAGAAAGCGCAGGTGCTATAGAATATTTAAAAAATTAGACAACCAAAGTGCATATTTGATACAGCACAATAAAATATCTCTGATAGTATGTATTATGTGTACTTAAGAGATACATATCTATTATCTGTCTAGAAATATAATAAATTTCTACTCATGCTGGTATTATTAAAATCCTGTCATAAGCACAATATAAACTTTATCTATATTACCTTGTGTTTAATTTCACTACCGTCCCAAATAACATCGTCCTCCCATTGCAACTGTGAGACCATAAGGAAGGAGTCATCAGGAAAGCCACTATCTGGACTATCGGAACCTTCACATTCCTCTTTAACCTCCTCCTCTTTTTTCAGTTTCTCCTCGCGATCTGGTGATGGTGCCTAGAAATAATGAAAAAGAGCACTATTAAGAGGCAATAACAATAACTTTGTTGGAATGTATTGTCCAGTTACACTTAGCTATAATGTTATTCATTTTATTAATAATTCAAATAATTATAATTTTTATGATATTTTGAGTAAGTTGTTTCAAAAGTAGTACCGTTCAAAGGTAAAAAGTGATTATTTTTTCTTAAGATTTTGTTCATGTGTAGAAGATGTCTAAAACCAATCAATAATAACAAAAACAGAATGAAAAATACTTCATTTACCTTTAATTTAAACCCATAGTCAAATCCATCGCCAGTTTCTGGCACATTCAGCATATCATACCAAGCCTGCGCGGGGCCAAACCTCCAATGAGCAGGTGTAGGCCTCTGACTCTTATCACCTTTATCACCAGAAGAACCATTTTCTTGATTCCCCATATTTTGATTTTCTTCCATTGGTCTACAATTTTCATTACAATATATTTACGCTTATCAAAATATAACATAGTCGATAGGACATCAATTTATATGTAGCTAAATGTTTGATAAATTAATTTTAAAAAACTAAGAGTATTCTTAATTTTGAAAATGAATTACAAAAATATTTTTTATTCTTACGAACACCATTAGTCCATAACAAAAGTTCACACTTAAAAATTTTCATAGGGACAGAAATTATTATTGATGATTCTTCAAAATGACAATTTTTCTCACTACACATGATTTAAATATGTACATCATACGTACTTGAGAAATTTATCTTCATCGTCACTAGCATATTGCGGGTCCTGCAGTTCAGATGTTTGTGGGGGCGTATCGGACCCTGTACTGCCGCTTCTCTTACGACGTCTCCGTTTCTTAACGCCTCGCCAAATTTGAGGAAGACTCGATAGTTTCCCCGGCCCGAATAGACGAGAGAAAAGTAATACCTGTGTATAAAATTTATTCAAAATTAAAACATTTAATATTAAATTATAATATAAACAAAGTCAACACAATATAAGAATTTGATTGCATCAAAAGTTATCATGAAAACAAATGCTGAAGAAAACTTTGTTCACTTAAAATATGCATACAAATTTACGATAAGCTTAACTCACCTTGTCAGGTCTAAAGTCTGGGAAAAGTTCTGTGACATCAACATTAGCATATTTTGATGGAAGCATTGCGGCTAATGGAGTTTCCAACCTTTTAGGTTTCTCAGTCTTTTGTTTTCTGTAAATAGTTTGTTGCACAAAGCAAAGTTAGACAATAGTTGAAGCATTGAATTGAATAAATTAACGGACTAAATATAGCTAGGTACTTAAATTATTTTTATTAAAGTTGCCCAAATTAATATGAAAGATGCTTTATGAAAACTACTAATAAGCATTATTTTAAATACTCTGTTAGAACTTGCTGTCTCTTTATTTTCTTCTTCTTTCAAAAATAAAAATCAAATATATATTTTTTTATGATAAAAATTATAAATTAATGAATGCCACATAAATGTGAGAAAGTAAAATTTGGAATTAGATATTCCAAATTTTACTCACTTAAACTTTAATCAATTTTTAAGTACCGAGTGTTTTCATAACTACAGAATAATGCCCTTTTTCATAGTACTAAATACAATGTTCTAGAAAAGTTAGGAACTTTAGCATAAATACTGCACAATAATTATCAATCAATTGATACATATATATAACAAACACAAACTTACGGAACAGTATTTGGCGGCGGCATGAGGCCATCGTCACCTTCCATGTCCCCTTCATAACCATCATCATTCCGCTGCTCATA